>CAJHQQ010002998.1:0-53046 GCA_905132885.1 Moricandia moricandioides
ACACTACCTATAGATTTTGTCGGATAGAGTTACAAAAAAGGCTTCAATAAAAGTATATATTTTTGAAATGAAATCGATGGAATAGAGTTCAAAAGATGACTTCTTCAATGTCAAACAATAGAGATCGATTCATGACCATTAGGTTATATAATCTAGAAAATATACGTACAATCCTTTGTTGCCAAAAAAATCCCTTATTAAATTCTGACCATATATCTATTCCTTGGACATGTGAATATGATATTTATTGGAAAACAATTGACATTGATATAATCCTCATATTATCTTCTTTTCATTGCACCTCTATTTATTATGTTTTTTTTTTGTAAGTTTAACATCATATATATACCTTATTTTATGACCTTAGATATATAATTATATACTATATATTCGTGCTAGGTTATAAAATTTGTGTGTTTCTTTTTGTAAGTTTTACATATATAAAACAACCTTATTTTATCAAGTCCATTTTGCTATGATGTCGAAAGAAGCGGTAAAGGAGTTGTTATACATAACCAAGAAAATACCACCTTATTATTCATTCTGATAAGTATTAAAACCAAAAGAGAGACAATGGAAAACATAATCAAATTTGCAAAAAAACAAATACAAATCATTGCTTAAACGCTTCCACTTTCACGTGCATAATGGACTTCAACTTTCTTCCTTCGTTTTTGATTACCATCGCCACTTATAATACTCAGTCCTCTTCGGAAGCATAATCATTGAAATATCACAACATGTGGCTGCATTAATAAGTTAATATTTGGTTAGAATATACACTGCGCATAAATAATTTTGAGTTATCTGTAAAAAAAAATATTACATGTGGATAAAAGCGTTGGATTATGTCTGCATCGTCAACCACATAATCAACAACATATGCTGATTTTTTTTCGTTTTGACCATAAGATCCGATAGTAATCATGAATAGAACTTTCCTCCCAAGTAAATCAGTTAGAGATTGCGGTACAAAATGTGGATTTTCCTGTAAAACATATTTAAAATTTACGATGTACGATATAGAAATAATATTGTCTTAAATCAGTCAAATAAAAATTAAGGAAATACCTCAGCAGCATCTTGGACTAACTCAAACGCAGGTCTCCTAATTAGCTTCTCCGCAATATTGTTGAAAAGCAAAAACTTGGCTTCAACTTTTGATTCATCACTAACACGTACAAGCAAGTAGTAACTAAAAAACCCACATAATTTAATTAGTATATGAACTGATAATAATATGAAATTAGAAAAGTAGCAAGATTAATGTATATAAACGGTCATACCGGTGAATACCATGTTGAAAATCCTTTTCACATGTTTTGCAATTGTATAGAAGGTTCTGTTGAAGATTTTGCACGTTTTCCTCGAAACCATCTCCTTTTCTGACCATTTGTCTTGTGCAAATAATGCAGGCCGTGTAGAACCATGGTTTTTCCAAATCAATGGCTTCAATTTTAGCAAGAACCATACACTTTCCGGCCTATTTTAAACCATTTAAATGCCAATATATTTTTTAGTAAAACAATATTTAAATTAGTTTTTTATTTAACATGCAGAAAACGTATGGGTACAAAAAAAAATACCAAAATATTTACCGATTTCGCTTCAATAATTTTAGATATTGTTTTCTTGATGCTTGCCATTGCTTCAGGAATACTGTGTTATGACAAATAACTATATCAACCTTCATAATCGATTTGTATAACATAATGATAGAGAAGATAGAGAGTGGAAATTTTAACCTCTTTGTGCTCGATATGATCTATAAAATTTCGATTATATAATAGGTTTATTTATAGAAGCATATGAGATCTAGGTTATGTAAATAAACAGTTTGAGAAAAAAAATATTTGTATCTGTATTACTAAAGACATGAGTAATGTTCACGTAAATGCTCATTAACTTTTATTAGAATTTATTTCTATATAAATATGTCTTGATAAACTTGTTCAAATGCTTTAATAAATTTCCTAATGTAAGAAATATCAGATCCATTGTTACCCATTTAATATTGTGGTTGATTGTTTGGCATGATTGTAAGAAATATCGGATCCATTGTTACCACTAAATGATGAATATTCGTATATGTATTACTAAGGACATGAGTAATGTTCACGTAAATGCTCATTAACTTTTATTAGAATTTATTTGTAACTAAATATGTCTTCATAAACTTGTTCAAATGCTTTAATTAATTTCCTAATGTAAGAAATATAGGATCCATTGTTACCATTTAATATTGTGGATGATTGTTTAGCATGTAAAAATTTCTTCATTCTAAGATTATGGAAATCCGATCTTGGTCGTGTTGATATTATACTTTTATGGTTTTTTATTAAGAAGCCATAGGAATCCAAATTCGATTGAGACAAAAAAACTAACAGTTATCTTTACATTTTCACAAAAAAATGTAAGAAGCAACGACTATTTAATGAAAACACATGTCCAACACAGCCTTTTAGAACTGCATGTCTCGTCCCTTCTCCTTTTCCAGCACAAACATCTATCGTCATTATGTGATCAAAATGTAAAAAGCAACGACTATTTAATGACACACATTTATTTTTTAATATGAATTCCAAGTAACATCTGTCTCATTATGTCAAATGCTGAATTAACTTTGTGTCGTTTTGAAATCTTTTCACTTAATTGTGTAAAGTTATGTTCATATATGCCTTGGTTGACATATCTTGACTTCCAATCCATAAATAAACACATACAGATTATTTTTTTGAAATTTTGATCAGAGTTTGTGAAACCCCTTTTACACCAATATCGAACTTCATAAAATCATAAAAAATTCCTTCACAAAAACAACAATTAAGCTCATTTGTATAAACCGGATACAACATTATAATGTGCATATGTCAATCGAGTTTGCTTTTGCACCACCATCTCTTCGTTTGCATAAATCTAATACAATGTTCAAAGTTCATATGTCATTCAAGTTTGCCAGCCTTAAATATATATCAATATAATATGAAAATCAAGTTAAAAGATTGCTACTTTAAATGATATAGTATATAGTCTTCACCATATAAAGTTGATATCAAAATGACACAAACAGTGAACCTTGTGTTGTGTCAATCGTCATGCAGAAGAATCCGAAGTATATGATCAGTCTTTGTGTATAATTTGAAAAACTTCTCTCTTCAAATTGATAAGAAAAGAACCATTCTTCAAGATATAAGTTACATGAGTCAGAGGTAAACTATCTCGAACTAAAACTATATATATCACCATATAGAACTCTCCCTTCTACTTCTCTCTCATTGTAATCAACAAAAACCCACTATTAGAAATGGACTCAGATAATTCTGTGAACAACTACGACCTGACTAACTCCGGTGATAACTCTACATACGACGATTACTCAGACCCGGATTATGCTGCCTATTTCAGAAATATCAGTCTTCGGGTTTTTTGTGCGGATCCAATCCAGATGGTGTCTAAGCACAAACAGTTCAAGGAACTTTGTTTGGCTAATGGCAATCCTGAAGCTCATTATATTGAAGGAATACTTCGGTACTTCTGCAATGACGACAAACACAATGGCCTTCATCATCAATCGTAATCCTCTAAAAGGAACAATTACAACGGTAAGTATCTTTATGCGGTGTTACTGCTTACTTTAGGTCACATACGTAAAGGTAAGAAGTATTTTGATAAACTCAATTGGCGCGACAATATCTCAACCTCCAATCATTGTTGGGAAAGGATCAAGAACTCACTACATGATATACGTATTGAATGGACGAGCGAATACGAACATGGTCAATCTTTGCCCACTAAACAACTGCCATCCTCTTGATAACATGGCTTTAGTATGCAATGAATGTTACTACCACTACATGAAATATAGACATTGTTAGCACGAGTTTTATGCTATGATAGATGTATGATAGCGAATTCATAAATGCTATGTATGCGGCAGCCATCATAGTTACCCCCTTTAAGATAGCATTTTTTGCAATGCTACGAAATGTGAGTATTTCATAGCGCAAATGTAGGTGCTATTATTAATGAAACTACGACACGATGTATTTCCGTTACAAATTGATTACGATACATATTTCGTGCCATGATAGGGATATCTACAATAGCAATTGCATATTTTGATTATCGCTTTTGAAAAGTGCTATACTAAATATAATTATATCATTTCAGTTGTTATGATAGTTCGAATCGTATGATATTTTAAATGCTATTATCTGTGACTATAGCTGTTTTTTTTTTTGCTATTGATACTTTGTATGAAAGCTATTATATGGTAGTTTTATGTAACCTGCTTCCATTATAGATACATCAAAGACAACAACAACATTCATATTAAAAGTTTCAACTACATAAGTCATTACAGAAGAAAGATACCATATGCAGTTTCAGAACACTAGACATAGTCATAAGCAAGTTTCTAAACACATAACATAGTCATAAGCATACGCTTAAAAGAAAAGGTACAACTTCTTGTTCATTACCTAGCCTGAAATTAGCTAAGTCGGACCAAAGTTCTTCATCCTCTGCTGCAGGCTACATCAATAAAAATCCCATCAGATAAGCAATTACTTTCGCATCTTTAAAACATAAGGCACAACACTTACATCATCTTAATAGATGATCAATTTATCAATTGGCCATGCAATTGATGAACCATGTGCATCCTTCAAAAACTCGATCTCATCTGACTTCCTCCACACTTCGGCATCATCTAAGACCACTGCATCAACCCACACTCTAGCTGCATCCGGACCCAATCGTACAATCCTGAGACTTTGCAATCATCTAATGAGACAGTTCTTGATATGTTAGAACAATATCCATCTGGCCCTTTAAAGTCAAACAAACGCCTGCAAAAGATCTTCTTCTCTGCCTTGGACAAAGACCACGGTGCTGGAGGAAGATATGTGCGTTTACCCTGGATTCTAGGGTGCAACTCTGGCCTAATACCAAGGTCCTCCAGATCTTTACGAGCTGCCAGGCCATCCTTTGATTTCCCACAGTGTAACAACGTTGATACTAAACTCGCACAAACATTTCTTTCCACGTGCATTACATCTAGGTTGTGCCTCACCGGAAGCTCCTACTCATAACAATAAACCAAACAAAATATATAAGTTAAAATAAAGAAGACAGTCGCAATATAAAATCATTTAAGCATATAAAACAACAAACTTACCTCCCAGTAAGGTAGTGTGAAGAAGATTGACCTCTTCTTCCATCTAGTTAACTCTTCTTCGTCTACTTGTACTTCTTCATCTTCATCTTCCTCGGATTCACTAGAAAAAGTCTCACTATCAGAGCCTTGATTTACAGAGGAAGGATTCCTTTTTCTCTTACTTGCAGACCCTTTCAAATTTCCAAACACATTTTTGAAATTCCTAAGGTTTTGAGATATCTCACGTCCAGTTAGTATTCTTCCTCTTCTTCCTTTTTCAGCTTTGCCATCAAACCATTTTTTCTTTCCCCGGAAATTGTGAGTTGGTGGCAAGACCCTTTCTAGGGCACATGTAGACATGTTTTCTGCTGTGCTTTAGCCACATGCTATCAGTGTTCTTCCCACACAACGGACAACCCATTTTACCTTTGACCTTGCAGCCTGCAAGATTCCCATAAGCTGGGAAATCATTGATAGTCCAGAGAAGCATCGCCTTAAGATTAAATGTTGATCGTGTCATGGCATCGTATGTTAACTCTCCAATGCTCCACAGACTGTTAAGATCTTCAATGAGGGGTTCTAAGTACACATCAATGCTATTACCAGGCTGATGTGGACCAGGAATTAACAATGATAGCATGATGTTCTCCTTCTTCATGCATAAGTCAGGAGGTAAGTTATAGATCACCACCAAAACGGGCCAGCAACTGTACATAGAATTCTTCATGTTGAATGGATTGAAGCCGTCTGTTGAAAGTCCAAGCCTCAGGTTCCTCTCTTCAGCTGCAAATGTAGGGTACTTAGCATCCATTTGAGCCCAAGTCACTGAATCAACAGGATGACGAAGCTTTCCATCACTGCATTTGTTGCTAAAGTGCCACCTCAAATCCTTGGCCATCTCCTTAGACCGGAACATTCTCTTCAGTCTTGGTATAATGGGAAAGTAGCGTAAGACTTTCTGTGGGACGCCTTTCTTCTTCTCCCCAGTATGCAAATTAGTCTTCCACCTTGAAGCCTTACATTTTGGACACTTCTCAAGATTCTTGAACTTCTTTCTGAATAGACAGCAGTCGTTGATACAGGCGTGAATCTTCTCATAACCATGTCAAATGATTTCAAGAATTTCTTCACATCATAAAGTGATGTGTGAAGAACATTATCCTCTGGTAACATCTCCGGCAAAGTCTCAAGAAGATCGTTGAAGCTCTTGTCAGACCATCCATTCTGAGTCTTCAACCTAAACAACGAAACAATTGCAGACAGCTTACTATGATTGACACATTTCGGATACAAGGGTGTCTCAGCATCAGCAAGGTTGGCCAAAAACTCGTCTTCTTTCTTGTCTTCTCCCTCTGCCATCTCAGATAAACCTTCATCAAAACCCTCAGCAGCTTTGTATAAACCAAAAATCTCATCATTCCAATCAGCTTCCCTTTCAGTTGCAACACCTGAGTCGAGTTCTCCATGTAAGTACCAGTCAGCCCGCATCTTATAACCCTCCTCCATTCCCCTAGTTACTAGAGGTCAACAACTACACTTCTGGAGTGACGATCTAAGTTTCTGCAGTCAACACACGGACATACTATCATATCAATCCCTCCCCGAGCTGTAGCCACATCCCGTACAAACTTTGAAGCCCCTCTCTCATATGCAGGATCAACTCTTCGATTAACAATGAAAAGCAAAACACAAAAAATTAAGTTAACTCTCTTGAAAGCAAATGAAACGTAACAAATATGAATGAATAGATTACCTGCTTAGATGCACCCATGTTTTGTCCACCATTCTATGTTGGAACCTAGATTTTAACTTTAGTAATATAAAGGCTTTGTTAAGGTGTCCTCAGATTCAAACAAATTAAGAGTAGATCACAGAACAAACAAATCAAATCCCTAAGATAAATCTACAACCGTACGTTATACTACTACCAAAACTAAATAAATCACAGTACAAAACAAAAAATGAAGATCTGAGACGATAATGTAGTAAAGAAGTACCAAACAAGATAATGTTCAACCAATAACACAACGAAGTTAATCTACAACCCTAAGATAATTTTTTTCATGAATCAAGCTCGAATCAAACAAGAAATCAAAAGAACCAACAACTATAACCCAGAGAACTCGATTCGATTTGTTCTCATTTCGACGGAGATGTCAAAATGTGAATGAACTATACCTGCGAGATGGAGAAGCAGAGTCGAATCAAAGAGATTGGTGACATGGAGAAACGGCGGAGATCGATTTTAGGGTTCAGTAGAGAAATGGGAAAACTGAGAGAAAAGGATTAGTATTAGGGATTTTAGCTAAGTGTCGCGGAAAACGAAATTTTTAAGCTAAATTTGACCAAAATTTTAACTAAGTGTCGCGGAAAGCTAAATTTAGTTTTCCGCTTAATTAAAATTTATTATAGTGTTCATGCAATGCTATTGAATACTAATGAAAATTTTAACCCATCTACGATAGCAGTTACGTAAAACGAGCTATAACAATGTGCTATCAATGACTAGTTTTTTTGTAGTGAGGGAAGGATACTAGAAGAACACGACCAGATCCAAATAAATGGAAGAGGGGAACATTAAGCATCAAGGCATCTCGTCCTTCTCATGGTTCTGGAACAACTTGTGTGAAATTAAGCATCCCAGCAAAGGCAGATCAACAATAACCTTCAAAACCAGTTGCGAAAACAATTTCGGCCAGAAATGAAAAGAAGTTAAATGATGGCTTCGAAAGATGGCTACAGTCATTCAAAGATAGTATCCATCAAAGGATCACAACCACACTGCCATCCACAGCCGCTAAAAATCAAGAGATCAAAGAGATTGAGCAAAAAACGACTTTTTTTGACCATGTATAGACTCTATGGACTACCAGCTGCATCAAGAGGATGAAAAAAATGCTGTAAGTGTTGTCTTGTCATTCTAAAACGTGGCTAAATAAGCAGAATTCATTGGACCAGAATCAGATGATGAAAAAGAGCATACAATGGCTGATAAGTCAGGTGAAATTCAAGGTTCATTTTCATTCTATGAATTGATCCAGATAGTGGTTTGCACTGAGACCAGTCAATTAGAGCAACTAAGGTGTGAAGATGGACTGCAACACTTAGTCTTTGAGCCAGGAGAAAAGGCTTGTATGTACAAAAGCAGAGACATCACCATGGTCAAAGGTACAGCCGCAATGAAGCTGCACAAGGTCGGTTCTTTCATCTTGGAAGGTTCGGATTTGAGGATAAATACTTTTCAATAGGGAGAGAATGATATTCTCCTGACCATCATCAAAGACCAAGGCATGAAAGCACAGCATGAACCAACTAAGCAATTGATCATGGTTTGGTTTAACATGCATTTTCCAGGGCCTAATTGAATTGATCTATGAAGTTTTGGATTGAGAGAACCTAATGGATCTGGGGCAGAACGTGGGGGCCTTTAAATGAGGTTTTGGCTTATGTTTTTTTCTAGAAAAAAGGTCAAGAGGTTAGATATCAAAGCAAGCCCATTTTATGAAGTTACAAACCAATTAGGAGTCAAAAACAAATTGTTTCTTTTCTTGACAAGGGGAGTGAAAAAAATCAGTGAATTAATTGCAAGAAACTCTTCTCTCTCTTGCATGCAAGGATGCAAGGAACGCTTGTTCCAAGAACATTCTCTCTCCTCCATGCACTGTTTTATGATTTCCTAGATTAATAATTATCTAGCTTTCTCAGCAAGTTTAGTTATCCTATAAATAAACTATGTAATCTCTTGTTCTAATCATTCAACCTATTTATAAAAATCTTCTTAAACTTTTTGAAACATTTCTGATTGTTGGTGTGTAATAACCTTCAATCTAACATGGTGTAATCTAGTGTATCATATCTAGAGGCGACCATCATAGGGTAGTATCAAGAGACTTTCCACACCTCTTGTGTTACCTTTCAATCCAAATCCGTTGATCGTTTGTAGTTTTATAGCTCATTCGGTGTGAGGCTTATCAATTACTAATTCTAGTGTGTCAATCATTGGGAGGATCTTATCACAAAGTCTCATAAACGTGCAAATATGCACGAAGGGACATGTTTTGGAATCTCGTATCACGTTCGTTGATATTATGCCTTCAGATGTTTGAGACCAATATTATGAGTTTAGGGCAAGACTTAGGCTTACTATCGATTTAGAGTTTGCGATGACTGTTTCAGCTTAAATCACCCATTGCGGTTTAAACCTGATTCCTTTCAATTGTGAATTTTGCGAAAAGTTCTCGGCTTATGTGACTTGCATCGATCGGGAACCTAGCACCTCTCCTAAGACTAATCTTGGACCACATAAAGAGATTTTGGAAGATACTGGCTAAAATTTTGAATTTTTTATAGCGCGCTATTATCCTTGTGTCGGACATTTGCGAGCCTATCTCTATGGAGGGAGACAGCTAAGTCTGTTTAGGACATTAGAGTTTGTTGTGATCTGCAACAAATAGAATAGTAAGTGTTTCGTTCATAAGCGAAGTGTGTTATTTTAGAAAGGTGTTAGTGCATACAACTATTCGAGTTTCCGAGATAGAACTTTCATTAAGGAAGATGTTTTACGTTGAAAGCCAGTTCCTTTAGTGTTTGCAATGTCTCGCGATACTAAAGAATGGGAATTTTGGGTAAAATTTACGTTATGAGAACGTGTTTAGAGAGGTTTTCCATTTGGCATGAAGGTCCAGTTTGATCTTGTGGCCGAGAAATACTTCAGTTTGTTTGCGGAGGTTTCGTGGCCGAAGTTTTTTGTAAAGAAAATTAATTGAAAGTGTCTTTTGAGTAGAAGTTTTCTTACGTATGCAGCGTCCATGTTTGAAATGTTTGTGGGCTTAGAGATGTTTTGAGGTAGTGTATGGAACTTGGTCAATTGACGAGAAGTTGATATTTTCCGTTAACCATTTGGTAGTCAGGAATGAGTCATTTGGTAACCAATTGGCGAGATTAAGTGCTTTTGCGGCAAAAGAGTTTAGCGAGACGT
The DNA here is from genome assembly GCA_905132885.1 of Moricandia moricandioides. Lineage (NCBI taxonomy): Eukaryota > Viridiplantae > Streptophyta > Magnoliopsida > Brassicales > Brassicaceae > Moricandia > Moricandia moricandioides. Next base: position 10,137 of record CAJHQQ010002998.1, read on the forward strand.
TTTTGAATTGAACTGCTTTTTTTTGTTGTAACTTTTTTTTAAAATATCGATTACAAGGAATCAGATATTTTTAAATGTGGGAGTATACAAGTATATGTATACATACCCAATCCCCTATTTTGTAGAGAGGGGGACAACTGAACTCGTCATGCGTCGAATTGCCTATGTACCCCTTTCAAGGATCAAGTTGTCTCGTTGTTCAGTATGTTACGATGTGTCCGCTTAGTGATATTTTTTCACGTGCATTGCGTTCCAGGTTCTTGGGATTTTGATGTTATCCATACTGGGATTTCATATGCTCCTAGCTGGAAAACTTTTAGAACTTTGCATTGTCCTTCCCAGTTTGCCCCGAATTTGCCCGCGTTTCGTTCATCAGTATTTTGAAAAACTTTCTGGAAGACCATGTCACCTTCTCTGAATCTGCAGCTTCGCATGTTTAAGTTTTAGTATTTTGCGGCAGCTTGTTAGTAGTTTTTAATTCGTATGAATGCTTGATCTCGGCGCTCGTCAATGAGGTGAGGATCATCTAGAAGCATCATATTTTTTTAAGTCTTCTCGCTCTGGGAGTAGTCTTCGACATGGTAGAGAGAGGGGGAGATATGTGGCGACATGGTGTAGTGAGAGGAGCTGTGTGGCGACATGGTAGAGAGAGAGGGATCTCTGTGGCAACATGGTAGGAGACAGGGAAGTTTGTGGCAACATGGTAGGAGAGAGAGAGAGAGGTTTGTGGCAACATGGTAGGGGAGAGAGAGAGAGAGAGAGGTATGTGGCGACCAGGTAGGAGAGATAGAGGTTTGTGGTGACATGGTAGGAGAGAGAAGCTGTGTGGCGACATGATATAGTGAGAGGAGCTATGTGGTGACATGGTAGTAGAGAGAGAGGTGTGTGGCGAGATGTAGGAGAGAGAGAAGTTTGTTGAGACATAGTAGGAGAGGGAATCTTAGAGGCAAAATGGTAGAGAGAGAGAGAGGGACATGTGTGGCGACATGGATGAGAGAGAGAGAGAGAGAGAGAGAGAGAGAGAGAGAGAGTTTTGTTGGGCGATGAGCTTTCTTCTCTTTTCTCCCCTGTCCTTTCCTATCTTGGTTGATGATTCCTCACACTTTCGTAGCCTTGAAACTTGTCTCTTAAGTGTTTTTCCGTTTAAACTTTCCAAAATTTATTTCTCATAAAGTTATTTCATGTGAGTCTTTTAAGAAAGACCTTTTTCCACTAGCTATTAAAAGATTTAAAACAATCTTGGACGTTGATTTCAAAGTTACCGATTTTGATCCTAACAGTTAGTCTCCCAGCTCGTAATGTTTAGGTGTAATACTTTTGATATAGTAATAAGCGTTTAACTGGAATCAACAGCCATGAATGTTTTTTCTTCCTTTCTCGAGATTTTTCTGTCATTGGTTAGTTATTGCTGAAAATGACCTCATTTCCATATTCTATAAATATATGACTCTCTTCCTTCATTCCTTCCATACTTCCTTTACTCTCTAAATTTTCTACTTCTCTCTTTGAAAACTCCTAAGCCAAGATGACTTCCTTCCGCGATGAACTGATGTGTCATGACGCAGATATGGAGAATTCGCTCTGAGTGAGTTCGTTGGGTCCTCCTATTTAGGGAAGCGCAACAGTCCATATCGTTGAATTATCTTCCTTTCGTGATGAGGTGAGGCACCATGACGAGAAGATGAAGAATTCTCCTCATGCTGGCTCGTCAAACTCTCTTGCCCGAACAGTGCACCAGTTCTCACGGCTGAGTTTTGAGAAGCAATTAAAGCTTGGACGTGTGCTGCCTCTCCCATTTATCCCTCAAATAAATCTTAAAGATCAAGTGAAGATAATGGGAAGTGCTAGTCGAACCAAATGAAAAAAATGCAAACTATTTAAAATAAACCGAGAAATATGAAAGTAATGAATCGAATTGTTATAAACTAAACTAAGGAACTTGATGCCCTTTGAATCTGTACGGCTTGAGAGGATATGAGATCTTCCTGGGTACCTTATTGATGGATTGGAGGGTGTTAAACTCGTGCAGGAGCTGAAGAAGTAGCTGTTGGACCAATAATTGTCAAGGCTCCAAATTAGGCAAGTTGGGGTTAATAAGGATTCTCCTAATCCTCTGGGTTCTGGTGATTCTTGGGATATCTTGGATACCTTCTTGGTGTATAATAGTGTCTACAGGCTTCCAAGGAAAGTTTTGGTTCGAGCCAAAACAAATTGGTTGGAAGCTTTCCCAAATTGATGTCATTTCGGCCAGTTTTGGGGAACGAATTGCATCTTGGTTTTCCCATGACCAATTCTTCTGATTTATGGTTCTATGGAAAGCTAATATATCCCTCTTGAATCCCATGAAAGATTCTGTAGAAGGCCGCTTCATAGTTAGGCTGAAATCAACTTCTAAGGGATGAGACACGCAACTGGATGGGCTGAAATCAACTTCTTAGGGATGAGACACGCAACTGGATGGGCTGGGAAACCTCTAGTTTGTAAAATCCATAACTTCTTGGTCCGTGAAGATTTTCTTGAAATTCCAAGCTTTAGTGATTACTTGATGAGTAATCCTTCTAATAAAATTGTTTTCACGAAAGACCCTCTGGTTGCTGAGATATTCACCTTGGACTGAATATATGTCGAATGGAACCTTTAAATTGGTTGGAAGGACAATTTGGTGAGACTTTGGCCGAGCTGCTGGTTTGATGTCTGCATCATTAGAAAATAAAATTTTAATTTAAATAAATATAATATCAAAAATTTCTTTTAAAATCCTTCATATATTCCCTATTTAATCTATGTTTCATTCATCCAGCATTAGGTCCTATCCTTTCGCATGCATATCGCCTAACACATTTCCAAACAAGAATTGTGCATAACATTTCATTTTTGCCTTTTCCATCGTCATATATTTATCGTATAAGAATGGAAGTTATGGTTTGCAATGATGTAGTGTACGATTATTATCGATTTGAATGCTAAGAATCAAGAATATATATGTGAAATGATTTTTATGTTATTCAACATAAGTTCAAAGACAAGTCTGAATTCACAAATGCATGAGTAAATGTGAAACCAATAAGATATTAATATTGATATGTGTAAACAAGTATTGTATGAGGTTGGTGTACACCCGTACAGTATGAGGTCGGTGTATAATGGACTTTTTGTAGAAATTTTTACAAATGTGACTATGAAAATGTAAAAATCATTTTGAAATGCATTACATCTTGAAACATGACAAGCTTACGGTTTAACATGACAAGTAAGAGAACTTATATCTCAAAATATGACAAGTAAGACCCGCTTCGCTTTCAACTTTTTAGATTTCTTTTCTCAAATCTTGTTTTGCTTTTTTTTTTTTGTCAAAGTTAGATAATAAGAAATTAAGAGATCTGAAATTCTCCAGCATATGAAGGATTCAAACGCCAAGCAACGATGGTTGAGGCTTGCTTAAAACGGTTGATGCATTTCAGATTGCGGTGGAAGCGGCATGGGTGAGATCCCAAATCGATGATTTCATCTCCTTCACTAGTAACTTAACCCTAATCATTATCCACATGTATGATGATTCTTGAATATTTATATGTACATGAAATTTTCATTATCCATATATTTAATAATTCAAAATGATACCAGTTTATGTGTGCAATTATTTACATGTACACCTGATAAATTTGTTATATTTCCAAATTTCATTATTTGTACGGTCAATATTGCATTTGTGTATTCATTTTCATATCATAAAGGTTAAAAAGCAAAAACTTACAATTTAAAAATCTACAGCAAAAAATTAAAACTACATCACAAAAACCTACAACTTAGATTTTACAGCAAAAAATATAAAGATACAACACAAAAACCTATGAATTAGATTTTATGGAAAAATATCTAAAGCTAAAACAATAACCAATCGACCCGTAAATTAGTTCCTTCCTCCTTTAAATGGTTCGAGCTCCATCGAAAACTCTGGCATCAATGAATGCAATGAAAAGAACAAGGCGTGTTTTGGCGCAGCTCCAGAAATATACTTCCTGGCCCTCGCTTTGTTCCTTCCCCATTTAGATTCAATCTATGCTCACAAACTGTGCTTGAGAAGATGAAAGGATAAAGGCTGATTTTTGAAAGATTAGTTTAATTCTGGTCAGATTGTTCTTACGGAGGGGGTTGAGGATGATTTCTCATGGCTTTTGCTTATATGCTGGAGTGATAATTACTCTGATTTCAAAAAAAATATATGTTGAGTAATTACAAATCTATGTTTGCTTTGTTCAGAGTGTCCCTTTAAACTTCCATGTATTGAAGTTCATTCTTATTACAAAGCACATAAGGAGTCAGGCTTGCCCATGAGATTGGGTACCCTGTAATGATAAAGGTAAATTATTTCGTTTCTATGTAGCTCGAAGCAGCAAATCAAGTGTTTTACACTATTTTCACGCAACGGTTCACCTTGATTCCCACTTAAGCTTTTGTCTTTCTTTTCGAAAACTATCTACATTTGTAAAGAATGTACAATTTTTAAAATTGTCCACCTTACATAATATCCATGTGTACAGTATGAGTAGGTATGTATGCTCTTTCATAGACGTAGTTTCCTTTTGTGCTTTACATAATCTCTCTCAAGTTTCACAACCTAATAAACACCATATTCCACCACACCCTCTCTCCTCTCATTATTATCTGCCTTTCCTCTATTTTTTCATTCTCGCGTTGTCTTCTCTCATTTTATTTGTTATCATATCTTCAACTAATTCCCAGTCTCACGATTACAGAGAGAGAGAGAGAGAGAGAGAGAGAGAGAGAGAGAGAGAGAGAGAGAGAGAGAGAGAGAGAGAGAGAGAGAGAGAGAGAGAGAGAGAGAGAGAGAGTTGCATTGAAAGTTATTAGCTTTTCTATGTGGCTGAGACTAAATCAATTAAATAATTTGTTCTTATGTGGCTTTGTTTAAATGTAATAAAGTAGGGGTTTTTGCAAAAGTAACTCAAAACTTGGAGTCAAACAGAAAACTAACATTTTCTTTTGACTCATTTTTTTTTTGAGATTTTCACCCCACACCTGCATTTTATCTACGAAATGCCATTAACTTTTTTTTTTGGTTTTTCGAAAATGGCTTCTTTACTGTCTCAACCTCATCATCTTCAAGTATTTACAATATTGCCACTACCATGAATAGTTCAACAACCTTGTACTACCTGTTTGGAACTTTTAATGCCCTTTAATGCACGTAAATCTCTTTACACTCTCTCTGTTTCAATTGTTATGAACTAAAAACAACATTTCTTTCACTTTCTCTCCATATTCATCCAAAAAACTCAAGCTTTTGATTCAAAATATTTTATGGTTGACAGAGCCATATTTCTTTCGTTTTGACTTACGGTTGCTTTCGTTTGAGGTTCTGGGTGGTTGGAGAAGACCCTGTGTGCAAACGAAGTCATCTCACCTAGTTTAAGGTACAAATTTGAATTTTTTTCAAGATCTGTTCGCGTAGAAGACTTACTCGTAAGTCATTTGTATGTAGAAGACATACTGATAAGTCTTCTGGTCAAAACGAAAGACTTAATCTAAGTCGTCTTGTTTTGTTTGTTAAAAAAAAAACTCCAGACGACTTATATATAAGTTGTCTACGAAAAAGGGCTAGTTTTGCTTTTGACCGAATCGTGTCAGATCTTTGACTATTTCTGGACGACTTAAAATTCAGTCTTCTCTGGGAAAGTTAAAATTTCAATATTTTATTAAACTAGACGACTTACGTCTAAGTCGTCTTAGGTTAGTTTTGTAATTGAAAAATAAAACTTGAAATTTAACTTTTACCAGACGACATAATTGAAAGTCGCCAAGCCAGAAGACTTAATTTAAAGTCGTCCGGGAAAGCAAAGTCGTCCAGAAATTTTCCAAAGTTTTCTGGTCAAACCTTGCTTAACTCGGACGACCTTAAATTAAGTCGTCTGGCTGGACGACTTTCAATTAAGTCGTCTGGAGAAAGTTAAATTTCAAGTTTTATTTTTCAATTACAAAACTAACCTAGGACGACTTACGTTTAAGTCGTCTAGTTTGAATAAAATATTGAAATTTTAACTTTCCCAGAGACGACTGAATTATAAGTCGTCCAGCAATAGTCAAAGATCTGACACGATTCGATCAAATGCAAAACTAGCCCATTTTTTGTAGACAACTTATATATAAGTCGTCTGGAGTTTTTTTTAACAAACAAAGCCGGACGACTTAGAATTAAGTCGTCCCATTTAATTTTCAATTACAAAAGTGACCTCTTTAGACGACTTACCTTTAAGTCTTATGGACGACTTACTTCTATGTCGTCTGCGGCAATGTTTAGTGAACTTCTTCATTTTCTCTATGTTTACTAATGTGTTTTATTTTGAATATTTGCAGATGATTCGTAGGTTACATGCAGTGTATGGAGAATGGTTGTTGAAAGATTGCCGTTGGGATTTTGTGGTTGATGATCTCAAAGGAGCAAGATTGTTTTTATTGAATGAAGATTCAACACATGCTGAACTTGTTGCAATGGCTCAAGAAGCTTATAACCTGGACATGAGAACAGTGACTGTGGAGATTAGCTACTCATTACCAGCAGAAATGATAATGGCTCCAGGCAGTCCTCCCATTCATGTTACAAGTGATAGACAAGTTCGAAACTTTCTCGAGATACTCAAAACGCATAGAGTATGTCTTTGTGTATCAAGCCGCAGCAAGGTGGAAACGGTTTCAGAGAAAAGGGAAGAAGCTGGTGAATGGTTTGAAGATGTTGGTGATAATGATGAAGCTGGTGAATGGGAAGAAGATGTTGGTGATAATGATGAAGCTGATGAATGTTTTGAAGATGTTGGTGATAATGAGTTTGTTGAAGATGAAAATCAAGATGGGGAGGAGGATGCTGATAACTCTATTGTTGGTGAAACGGATCAGAATGGTGGGGATTACAGTCTTTATGGAAAGGTTTAAGATGAGGACGAGGAAGATAATGATAATATTTGTTTTGAAGAAATCGAAAAGACATATGGTAAGACAAATGCTATTGAAGGAGGAAAATCGGATGGTACCAGTATCTATGTCAACCAGAGTTTTGTTAGCAAGGATGCACTGCTTTCAGAGCTGCGGTTGGCAGCAGTGAGGGGTAGGTTTTCTTTCAGAATATACAAAGCAACGAAAACTCTCCTTGTGGCAACATGTCGGGTTAGCGGTTGTGGATGGAAGATCAGAGCGAGTATGAAACATGGGACAAACACGTTTTGGGTAACAAAGTATGTGGAAAAACATTTATGCTCAGTGGGAGACCGAATCACTCAGCGGAGACACTGTACTCCGAAGTATGTTGGTAGTCTTTTTATTGATCGTGTTGGAATCATTGATGGGATAACTCTGCAGCATATCACTGATGCAATGAGGAACATGTTTGGCATGGCGCTTGATTACACCACTTCATACAGAGCACTGTTATATGCACAAACATTGGTGAGAGGATCAGCAGAAGAAGGGTATTCACGTCTGCCATCATATCTCGAGCAAATCTCCATTGCAAATCCTGATTCTATCACGGCTATAGAACTTGATTCTATGAAAATATTTAAGTATCTATTTCTCTCTTTTGGAGCTTCTATCAAAGGTTTTAATTATCAGAGAAGGGTAATTGTGGTGGATGGAACTCACCTAAGTGGAAATTATGGAGGTGTTATGTTAGTTGCATCCGCACAAGATGGGAATTTTCATATATTCCCATTGGCTTTTGGGATCGTGGATGCTGAAGATGATCCTTCTTGGGAATGGTTTTTCACAAAATTGGCTAGTTGTATATCTCATGACAAGCCTCTGGTGATAGTCTCCGACCGGCATGCGGCCATTAAAAGTGCGTGTGATAAGGTGTTTCCTTGGGCAACCTGATGAATATGTTATTATCACCTTCAAGATAACATTGTCAAAAAGTTTAAAGGGAAACATCTCTTGTACTTGGTGAAAGGGGCTGCTTATGCTCACACGGTTTACGATTTTGACCGGTACATGGCTGAGATACGGAGTGCAAACCCGGAACTTGCAACGTATTTGGAGAATGCCGACGCCAGCCTATGGTCAAGGGTTTATTGTAAGGGGAACAGGTACAACATAAAAACAAGCAACATCACTAAATATATTAATTCCGCACTGAAGCGAGCAAGAGGATTTCCGATTCCGTTCCTGCTGGAGTTCATAAGGGAGAAGTTAGGAAAATGGTATTGGAAAAGGAGACAAGATGCTTTGAGTCTCACAACTCAGCATAGCCGGTGTGTTGAATACTTGCTTGCTGTTCGAACAGAGATAGTGGATACGATGACGGTCCAACCAATTGATGGATGGCGATTCTTTGTGAAAGGTGGCAAAATGGACTGTGTGGTTGATTTGGAAAAGAGGAGTTCAAATATAAAGAGGAGTTCAAATACAAATACAAATTGTTACAAAATCAAATTCAAAAACAAATACAAATCTAATCATACATGCCCACGAACTTATCACCATCCTGGTTTTCTTTCAAATGATGATCATGAAGCTCCGTAAATATATCCACCGCCATCTTATTCCTCATATTCTTCGCGTTGGACCTAGCAAAGTCTCTTTCGTTAAAGGGGACCCCAAGAGCATGACATTCAATGTACTTTGGAGCGTACACGCCACAATCACCATTGTTGGCCGTGGGTACATTAACCTGTCTCTCATATGTGTATGGCTCCAACCCGTATGTGACCCGTATTTCGTCGGTGGCAGCGCACTCAACAAGCAGATAAGGGACCATCTCGAGAAAAGGCTGCATTACCTCATCCCATGCTTCTGCTGCCGTAGCTGAAGGTATGTTGTCTCAGACGGCTATGTGCCTCTTAGGGATAAATATCCAAATAGCAACCCAATGAGTGTTGTTCAAGTTCACTGGCGCATAGATATCATCAATTTCCTCCCCCCACACTTTTTTTGATTGGCAAAATGATGGTATTGATCCGTCACAATAATTCCACGCCCCACCAGGTAGAATTCTTCCTAAACCTCTGTGATCGGGTTCCGATAATTTTAATATCGGATAGTGGTCTCTCCAAGTCTGGGAAAAGTTGTGATCCAGGAAGCACATTCGCTCGCTCCTGAAAGCTTGTGGGTTCTCCTGATACCTCTGCCTCAGCAAATTAATCCAAGCATCTATATGCTGCATATAAAATAATACAAGTTAGAAGATACCAGACGACTTATATTTACCAGACGTCTTAAATATAAGTCGTCTGGAAAGTCGTCCACGTTGACGACTTTCCAGACGACTTATCTTTAAGTCGTCTGGTAAATATAAGTCGTCTGGAAAGTCGTCTACTTGGACGACTTTGTAGACGACTTTCCAGACGACTTATATTTACCAGACGACTTAAATATAAGTCGTCTGGAAAGTCGTCTACAAAGTCGTCCAAGTAGACAACTTGATAAGTCGTCTACTTGGACGACTTTGTAGACGACTTTCCAGACGACCTATATTTAAGTCCAGACGACAAAGATACAAGATAAGCAGAAGACTTACGCAATCTTCCAGCAATGCTTTGGCTGTCCGGAGGATGTGATACCACCAAGTTGGTGATGTACGTGGTTTGTCATCCTTCTTAGTGAAATAATGACTGCAAACAAAAAAAGCAATCAGTTTTGGTAGACTAAATCAAGCTATTATGGGTAAAGCAATCACTTACGGATCAGTTTTCAACTAATAAGCGAGTTCCTTCAACTTAGGTCTGTTTAGTGGGGGAAATGGATTATAGGCTGCCACTTTATCTTTCTTTTTCTCTGCCGTATAAGGAGATATCTGCGTGGGAGCAGGTTTCTTCGCTCGTTCACTGCTTGCACGCAAAGAAGCATCCAACTTCTCTCTGTGTCTAGCACCCGCCAGCTTAAAGTCCGAAGCAGTGGGAGCTGTTTTGTCCAATACAACCAGGCTCGGTTCTGAAACTGGAACGCTTGATTGTGGAACTGGAACGCTTGATACTACGCTCGGTTGTTGATCGGTGGAAGCGACGCTCGGTTGGTCAGTGGAAGTGACAACAACAATCTCTTTGGAGGAGACACCATCTGCTTTATCCTCCGGCAAGATCTTCTTTCCCGAGTTCGCCTCATCGCGAATTTCTCTCTGCAATATAAATAGCACACTAGTTAACCCTCGACGACTTAAATATAAGTTGTCTGGACGACTAGTTGACCATGGACGACTTAAATGTAAGTCGTCCAGACGACTTATCAGTAACTTATGAGTAAGTCTTCTGAACGAAATTAAGTCGTCTGGACAACTAGTTAACCCTGGACGACTTAAATATAAGTTGTCTGGACGACTTAAATGTAAGTCGTCCAGACGACTTATCAGTAAGTCTTCTGAACGACTTAAAATTAAGTTGTCTAGACAACTAGTTAACCCTGGACGACTTAATTCTTGTTGGGAGAGAATTTGTTACTAACCTCGGATTGTTTGGCTTGAGGGGTAGTCTGTTTGGCTCGAGGGGTAGTCTGTTTGGCTTTGGTGAAACCAACCATCTTCTCCACAGCTTCCACCCTATCGGACAACTTCCTAATCTCCTTGAGGCACTTCGTAAACCCATGTTTCATGCATTCAACTACGTCCTTGAACATATTTGCCATCTCCTCTCTGGTCATCCCACTAGCCTCTTCACTAGCCTCTTCACTAGCCTCTTTAGGAGCCTCTTTAGGAGCCCCTTTACGAGCTTTCTTCAGAGGTCTTGGATTGTCTTCCTCCTCCTCCACCACAACCATCTCTTTGGCTTTCTTCATGGAGTCACAACCTTAGGTTTTGTATAAACCTTAGTACCAGTGACTTCCCAGCAATCTATGGTCCACTTCCATGGTCTCCGATCATACATGACTTTAATGATGTTCTCCGCGGGCAGGTCCTCAACCTCAGAGTCCCATTTTGGCCACATTTCACTAATGTCCTTCTCAACAAAGTTGATCACGCGGGTCTGCAGTAAATAGAAGAATCGAGTTAGATATTTGAAAAAAAAGACTAAATAAACTACTTAATTATAAGTCGTCTGGTAAGTCGTCCAGCTGGACGACCTTCCAGACGACTTATAATAAGTCGTCTACTAAGTCGTCCAGCTGGAAGACTTTCCAGACTACTTTAATATAAGTCGTCTGTGCAGTCTTTTAGATTGAAGTAAATACCTGTCTCAAGATAGCAGCTTTCATTGATCTGCGGCCTCTGCTGCCCTCGTAAGCTAGTATCGGTGGAGACGGACTGTTTGCTCTGGGAACACCAATACTAGCACCCAATTCCGGCATAGCTATGTACACCCAGACCTGAAGAACTTGTATAAACTCATCCACGGTGTAACAGCCAGTAATATCTTTGTTCCACAAAGAGTCCATCAGCACCTTAAACGCGACTCTCCCCCATGGATAATTCTCAAACCGTTCTAAATCCATCACTAGCCTTGCAAGACTAGATCGTATAGCAGTTGAAAACTTTCTCCCTTCAATGAATCCATTGAAGATGGAAAGGTACGCGAGCCGCTTGCGATCTTCCAGGGACCAATCCTCGCATCTCTTTAGTGCTGCTATTATCTGATCAGTAGTTGGCCCATCTTCTAGATGAACTCCCAGCATCCCCCAGAAAGAAACCATCTCTTTGGTAACTTCACATTTTGGTCTCTCAAGGTCCTAGATGTAATCGCAGTTTAGACCAGTGAGGTTTTCAAACTCTAACAGTGAAAACCTCAAAGGTTCTGGACCAACGAGAGACCACATCTCATACTTCTTCTTAATGTCCAGCTGGAAACTGAGCATGTAGTGAACCAGCCTTGAAGCCTAACCAAATCCCTGCTCCTTGAACTTGATGAAAACTCCCAAACTCGACTCCTTGAGCTCTTCAAATTCGTCATCAGTAAGAGCTTCCCTAAGAGCAGTATGCAACTTGCTATTATCCGTATGATACGAAATGCTATTTTGGGCTTCTGTCTCTTCCTCTAATGTGTATAACCTACGGGGGAGTTCTGGAATATCCATCTTTTTTGTCTGCAAAATAATCAAAGACAACAATCGAGATAAGCTAAACAAGCTAAATCTAACAAGAACACACAGAAAAGTCACAACACAAGCTAAATCAAAACAAAGCTTTCAACTTTCATTCACAGGAACTCACATAGAAGTCGGAACACAAGATAAATCAATCACGCCTTAATTGTAACTCCAGACGACTTAGTAGACGACTTATAATTAAGTCGTCTGGAAAGTCTTCTAACTGGACGACTTAGTAGACGACTTATAATTAAGTCGTCTGAAAAGTCTTCCTGCTAGACGACTTATATTTAAGTCGTCTACTAAGTCTTCCAGTTGGAAAACTTTCCAGACGACTTAAATTACAAGTCTTCCAGTAGAAAAATTTAAAGCGGACCTGATTAGTCGCAGAAGGAGTACTCGTCATTGCGGTTATAGATCTGAAAAAATAAATATGAAACGGTGAGAATGAGTAAATTGATAGAGAGAACGTTTTATGTTAAACGGCGCTAGGGTTTACAGTAAGCGGCGGTGAGAACGTTGGTGAGCACGGTGGTGAGGGCGACGGTTTGTTCGGAAATAGTGGAAGCGGCGGCGCTAGGGTTTAGAGGAAGCGGCGGCGCTAGGGTTTAGAAGAAGCGGCAGCGCTAGTGTTTAGAGGAAGCGGCGGTGAGAACGTTGGTGAGCACGGCGGCGAGGGCGATTGTTTGTTCGGAAATAGTGGAAGCGGCGGCGCTAGGGTTAAGAGGAAGCGGCGGCGCTAGGGTTTAGAAGAAGCGGCGGTGCTAGTGTTTAGAGGAAGCGGTGGTGAGAACGGTGAGAATTAAGTGAGATAGATAGCCGACGTTGAGAACGATGGTTTGTTCGGAAATAGTGGGAATTCGAAATCGCCTTTGATATCGCCTTTGAGAGAGAACTGTTAGGGTTTCTGAATTTTGCGAAAAATAAACAAAAAATAAATCACCTTATATATTGGGTAAATAATCCGGTTAGCTTTAAAAGTACATTGGTAAAATTTAAGGTTTGGTCCGGTTTAGACAACTTACAAATAAGTCGTCTGGCGGATAATGTACATCAGACGACTTAATATTTAGTCGTCCGTTTACAGACGACTAAATATTAAGTCGTCACAGACCCTAAAATGAACCCCTAAACTAAAATGACTAAATTAACTAACTAACCACGTTATAAAATCAAATTATACTTCAATAGTGTTTACTATACACATAAATGAACACGCTTAGGTAATTTTTAAATTTTTCAAAAACGGTTTTAATGCTTTCCAAAATCTAACCCTAAGAACTTATACAATACTACAACATATGTTGATGAAACATAAACTAAAGAATATCATGACTCACTACTTTCACTCATCTATGCTGAAAACAATTGAAATTTGTTATATCTTAATTTATATCTCTTAAGACATATGTTAATTACATAATTCTCATTTTTCACTTATCAAACTATTTTTTACAAAAATTTTAAATTATGTTTAAGAATAACTGTCCAGACAACTTTCAGTTAAGTCGTCTGGACGACTTATTTTCAAGTCATCTGAACAGACGACTTGCGAGGGTTAGAAACGTTAAAAAAAATTCCGTTTTTTTGTTTGTTCACAAGGGGATAGTTGTAATTTCAATAGCCTTTTAAGTTATTTTTGCCTTTGACCCAAGTTTGAGTATTCTTTTGGGTTTGACTCCAAGTTTTGAGTCACACTTGGCAATTCTCCCTAATAAAGTATGATACATATATTTGAAATTAACATTCAACACACATGACAAAAAGAAAAATGGTTTAGTTAGTAAAAAATGAATTTAGTTGGGGACCTTTTAGATTTTACAATGATTGTTTTACATCCAGAGTCACTTTGTGAAATTTTATTACAGCATAAGGCAGTTACAACTACTAAGGTAGTTTATTGTGGTTGTTTACTTTGCTATGCTCTAACTAAACTAAACGAGAGATGGCTTTGATGGTTCCTTTTTTAATATTTTTTCTTTTTCTCTTTCACATTTACCTAGATAAAACTGTGTTGAGAACAATCAAAGAAAATTAGTCCAAAGGTTTTGACGACGAAAGGGTGGGATTAAGATAACATCACAAAGAAAGCTTAAGGTAACGAGAAACCTGAGGACTTCAACAACCACAAAATCATTATCTCCTTCATCCTCCCACGCGTAGTCTCAGATATCGATGAACTGACCGCACCACATTCCCAGAATTTAAACTCATGGTCAATGTCACAGATTTCGATGGTCAACCCAAAATTTCAACCCGGAAAAATAGTTTATCAAGTTTTTTGAGAGGGAGAGAGAATAAGGGGGGTCTATTAAGGTTTTTGTTCGCCAGAACTTTCGGTATGAGCTCGGTGGAGGCTGTGATAGGACATTCCAAGCACTATCAGCATGTTCTGGTGATTTACGTCTATCTCTTGTGAGTTTATTACTGTAAAGTCTGGCTGTGTGATTAGATATTGATAGATTCCAATGAATTTTATTTGTTCTTTTGTTTAAGCTTTGATTGTTTCAGCGCCGTTCTTACGTCGGGTCCAGTGTCGAAAGAAAGCTTTTGATGTGATTATGCTAATTTATCGGTTAATCAACACTTGCGATGCTGTGCAGATTCGTTTAGCGAGTGAAAAATGTAATAACTTACACTTGAATGAGATCTTTTATTGTTTCTATATGCTCTTATCTTTAGGGTGATGATTTGATGACAATGTTATTGTATTGATTCTTGCAGTTGTATCTCTTTGTAAGATATTCAAAGACAAGGTTTTGGATCTCAAAGATCTTGTACGAGGGGTGGCACCACTGTTGTCAGCTGTTCATAAGGTTGAAGTCTCCACCAAATGTTTAAATCCGTTGCATTCATATTTACTTCAACTGTGGCTGCAAGCAAAGTGCTATAAAGCTGGTTTATCCATTCTTAGTGGTGATATCTTAGGAGGTTGACCAGCCTAGATATTTTTATCTATATTGCTACTTTATGGGTAAGCTATTTTCCCTCATTCCTAAAATATATTTGATTCTCGGTAAAACTTTGTTTTTGTGCTTTAGTGATTGATGAGATGGTTTCGTTGTTGCCTTTTTTGATTAGGTTCATCACTGTATGGTGAATTTTGGGATCACTTGAATATGTAAGAAATTTTAATAAATGGAAACACATGAAAAGTGTATTTCTTAAGAGCATCACTGGTGAAAGTGGATCCTTGTCGAGCTGAGTAATGTGTCCAATATCAGTAGATTTTCATTTAAGGTTGTACATGTTCCTTCCATGTCTTTCTCATATCTTACTAGACTATATCTTTGTGCTTTGGATTCATAACTATGTCGTCATTCAACTTAAGTTTGGTTAAGAAATGACAATGTTGCATATCAACAGTTATATATTTATGTATTACATGACTTGCCCACATTACACATTCTTTTTTATCCATATGTACATCTATTTATTATCCATATGTACATCGATAAACAATATCCATGTGTACATCAGTTCATAATTTCATGTTTGTCGAAAATTTCCGACAAAAAACTGATGAACGTCACATTGTCGGAAGTTTCCGTTGAAATTATGACACAATCTCAATGAAATATTATATCTGTAGGTGACAATTTAAATTAGTTATATTTTTAATATTTGTTGGAAAGTTGTCAGAAATTTCCGACGGACTGTTTGACCGTTGTGGGTTCCGACTAATATCCCTACGAATTTTCGACGAACATTTTTGATCGTTTCGATTCCCGACAAAATTCTGACAAACCTTTTGACCGTTTAAATATTTGATGGATTTCCGACGAACTTTGAAATATTCGCCGGAATTCGGTTGGAAATTCGTCGGTATGTCGACAAGAACTTTTCTCTATAAATATGACCTCCCCACACCAGATTCTCCTCATTCACTTTATTCTCTCTTCACTCTTTACAAATCCAAAAAGAAAATAATCATGTCTTATGGAAATCATTATCGATCGTGGATGGATAAACCGCATTTGAATCCAAAGACCAATTTGCTTACGGAGGAATGCATGGAAGGTATTGGCGAATTTATGAGGCTTGTTCAACAACAACCAGAAGAAAACACCGGTATGTTACGATGTCCATGCTCTTTCTGAAATAATAATAAGGTTATAAAGTAATGGGATGTTTGGACTCATTTATATATGAGAGGATTTACACATAGTTATAATGTTTGGTATCTTTATGGGTAAACTGGTTATGGATATGGTAGTACTAGTGATCCTCAGCCTGTAGTTAGGTTAGAAGAACCAAGAACGGATATAGATTATGGTGTAGGTACTCAGCAAACGGTAAATGATCATTATAGAGGGGAAGAGTCCAATGCAGAATCTAGGAGATTTTTTTACATGTTGGATGCAAGAAAACAACCTTTGTACAAAGGTTGTAGAGATGGTCATTCACCATTATTATCTGCAACTAGATTGATGGGTATTAAGACATATTATAATTTCACTGAAGAATGCGTGGATGCGATTGCTGATTTCGTTAGAGGTGTTCTACCAGAGGATAATCTAGCACCGAGTTCATACTAAGAGTTTCAGAAACTGGTAGCGGGTCTTGCTTTACCATATCAGGTGATAGATTTATGCATTGAAAACTGCATGATTGATTTGAGAGCGGATGAGAACCGGGATAAATGCAATTTTTTTTGGGAAACCTCGCTATCTGGAAACGAGGGGAAGAGTTCCAGTACCATTCAAGAGGATGTGGTATTTGCCTTTGACGGAAAAACTGAAGAGGTTATATCAGTCTGAACGCAAAGCCCAACCAATGAGATGGCATTCAAAACACTCCAAAAATGGTTAGATTAGACATCCTTAAGATGCAAAATTTTGGAAACATTTCCAATCAACTTATCCCAAACTTTCCCATGAGAGAAAAAATGTATATCTTGGATTATGTACTGATGGTTTTAGCCCGTTTGGAAAGAATGGAAGACAATATCTCCATGGCCAGAGATTGTGACACCATACAACTTGCCGCCCAATTTGTGCATGCGACCTCCATTCTCGTCCCCAGCCCAGAGCATCCTAAGAGATCACTTGATGTGTTTCTGCAGACACTGATATATGAGATGCAACAACTATGGGCGCATGGTGTTGAGACATATGATGTTTCGTACAAAGAAAACTTTCAGATGCGGGCAGTACATACGTGTAAAATAAGTGATTTTCCAGCATATGGGATTTTATCTGGATGGACAACACATGAGAGGCTATCATGTCCATATTTTCAAGATAGCAAAGATGCTTTCCAACTAAAACACGGAAGGAAAACATGTTGGTTTGACTGTCACAAAAGATTTCTAGCAGCCAATCATCCATACCGTAGGAACATGACTTTGTTTATTAAGAACAAGAAGGTGTTTGACAGTCCACCAGAAGAAATTAGTGGGAAAGATTTGGTGGAACAATTAAGGAATTTTGGTGCAGATATGACGTCAGACGTTGGTGGACATTAAAATATCCGAATCGACGCTGTTGGACAACTAAACAATTTGGCACAAAGAGTATTTTTTTTGGATCTGCCATACTGGAAGGATCATATGTTGCGGTATAATTTAGATGTCATGCACATTGAGAGAACTTTTCCGACAATATGATGAACACAATTCTTAACATCCAAGGTAAAACGAAGGATAATTTGAAGTCAAGACTGGATTTAGTTGATATATGTGCTCGTTCTGAACTTCACATTGATGAGAAAGGTGTGGCTCCCTTCTCTCTCTCTCTCTCTCTCTCTCTCTCTCTCTCTCTCTCTCTCTCTCTCTCTCTCTCTCTCTCTCTCTCTCTCTCTCTCTCTCTCTCTCTCTCTCTCTCTCTCTCTCTCTCTCTCTCTCTCTCTCTCTCTCTCTCTCTCTCTCTCTCTCTCTCTCTACGATTTCTCTCCGGCCTCCCCTACTCTCTCCCTCTTCGCTGGCGATTCCCACTCTCTCAACTCTCCCAAATCTCAACCCAATCTCCCAAATCTTCCACAATCATGTAAGCCCTTCTAAATCCTCTCTTTGTTGAT
This sequence comes from Moricandia moricandioides, assembly GCA_905132885.1. Taxonomy (NCBI): domain Eukaryota; kingdom Viridiplantae; phylum Streptophyta; class Magnoliopsida; order Brassicales; family Brassicaceae; genus Moricandia; species Moricandia moricandioides. Next base: position 28,176 of record CAJHQQ010002998.1, read on the forward strand.
TTTAGGTTTTGGATGTTAGATTTGTAGATTTTAGGTTTTGAATGTCAATTTTTAGGATAAGATGGATAGTTTTAGGAATTATATGTTATATTTTGTTTGGATTGTGGTTTATGTTGTTTTAGAAATTTTTATAAATTTTTTATGTTTTATAAAATCTTTATAATTTTAAAAACGTTTTAATAACTTTTATATATAATAAAACGCAAGGAAATTATTTTTAAAATATATAAAACATTTTAAAAATATAATAAATTATAAAAACATTTTGGAAACTATGTAAGAACATTTTACATAGTTTTACAAACTTATATATATATATATATATAAGTTTTCCATATATATTAAAAATTATTTAAATATTAAGTATGTCATAAAAAAAATTTCAATATATATATATATATAACGTTTTACAAAGTTATAAATTAGATTAAGGAATTATAAAAATTCATAAAAATTAAATATTTAATTATGATTAAATATATATTTAAACTTTTTATGAAGTTATAAACATTTTCTACTGAATTTTGTCGAACAATTATTATTTTCTATCGTAGGTGTCATGATTCTGCTAGGAATAGTTCACGTGCATTTGGATCATCACACGAGCAAAACACAGTCCCGTCTATTCCTCCTCCAGCTCCTCCTCCGGTTCCACCTCCAGATCCGGTTGCTCAATATGAGTCGGGTAGCATGCCGATTGAGGTATGGTTCTACAACCAGGCCGAGAGCATCTCTGGGTGCTCCATCCCCATCCAAACGGATACACTACGTGGTAAATTTTCTCCTTTTAATTCTTACATAATTTTTGTTTATTTTTTAATTTCATTTTCACTTATTTTTTTGTTTTTTAAAAGGTCCAACAAGTCTAATAACGGCATTAGCAGATGCATTAACCAAATGATGTATTCCGTGTTGCACAGAGGATATCCGACCTACAGTGTGATGCCTAACGAGGAACACAATTTGTGGTTCTGTAATTTTGTGATAACGTTCAAATTTTTTATTTTTTTTATTATATATATATATATATATATATATTTATTTCATTTTTTTTGCAGTAACATTTCACGTGGGAGTCTAGACATACCGCAACTGTTCGTCAGGGCTTTCACGAGAAGGCCACGGAGTCTTATACGTATCAGATCTATGAGTGGAAGCAGCTATGGCTCAAGGAGAAGACACCGAAGCATATCAACGGCACAGTTTGGTAAGAGTTGAAGGTGCATGGGAGAACCAGGCGACTATAGATAAATTCCTCAGAAACTCAGCCAACCGCAACAACGATCATGGCAGGAAAGGTCGTTTTGTCCACAACCTCGGGGCTTGTAGTATGTCTACTAAGGAGGATCAGCTTGAAAGTTCTATATATTTAAGTTCTATATATTTTAAAAATTACTTTTTATATATTTATTGAATTTTTTTATGATTGAAGTTAATGATGGTAATCCCGATGATCATCTCGACGTCATAATAACAAGATTCCGACGAACATATATCCGTCGAGAATTTCCAACAAGTATTCTCTTGTCAGAAATTTCCGACGGATATATTTTCGTCATAATGGTTTTTTTATGCCGATTTCTGTCGGAATAGTTTTTGACAAATTAGCGATGAAATGTTCTATCGTCGGTCTTTCGTTAGACAGTTGTCAATCGGTATCAGTCAGATTGTCATAAAAAAATTTGTGTCAAGTTTCTGACAAATTGTTTTTTTTTCTAACGATAAATTTCATCAGAATTCCGTTGAAATTTTGTTATTCCGACGAATATGGCCATCTTATTTCACATGTTTTCTTGTAGTGATACAACCAATAACTATAAATGTGTACACAATCATTTAGGTGTGCAATACAAATTAGGTGTACACATATATAGTCTATTTGGTGGACAATTTATTTTTAAAAACCAGCAAATATGATATCGCAAATGTAAAAAACATAGGCACATCAGCTACACTAAACCATGCTCTGCTTCAAAATCTTGCAAGGCTTGCAAAATAAAAACAAAAAGATGATACTTGTTAAACGACATAGAAATTGACTTTTTTGTAAAGCTTCAAAAACAAAAGACCAAATCTGAAAGAACACAATTTGATTGAAAGATCTAATATTGATGCTTCAGAACAAGATTTAAATCAATATGATTTTGACCATTAATTCAAAAAGAAACTGACTTTCACAAGAAGCAGTAAACATAAACTTCGCATCAAAAATCCAAGAAAAAAATCTCATTAGGAAATGGTTACCAAGAGTGATCTCGAGGAGAGACACAAGAGGTATGAAGCAAGGACACACAAAGATTCCATTAGTAGATCCAACAAAATCTTTGTTGAATTTCCGATGCATGGTTGGTCCACACACAACTAAAGCAGATTCAACAAGATCATCAGTCATCTCATGCAATCTCCAGACCGATGCACCATTACAAAACAAAAAGCTCGTCAGTCACAGACACAAATCTTGATTCTGAAATCGTTATGAAGCAGCAATGGGCACAAACATAGTTCATCGTAGTCCACCGTGGAAGATGAGTTGAGGATTCCAAACGTAGAAGATGAGATTTTCGCGAAGGCTATTTCAGATGATTCAAAGAATGACTCGACATGGACGCTTTCATGGTGGCTAGCGAGTGGATTGGCCGAGTGGATATGAGAGGCATGTGATGCAGAGGCCATTGATTTAATGCAAACTCTTTTGAAGAAAATGGCAAGAAAAAATATTTTGTTTTACAGAAAAAAATAAGAAGAGAAAGACAAAAAAGAAAGAGAATCTTTGTGTTTTTCCAATCCCATAAATAATTTTTTATTTTTTTAGTTAGGATAGAATTAAGCTCAGTAAATTGATAAAGGAAAATGATACTTTTTTCATTTATATGAGCAAAGTGTATGGTTATTGTTCAAAAGTACCTTAGGAGTAAAAATTGTTTACCATGTACTATTAAAGACAAAAAGTGACCTATTATTTAATTATTTCTTTTACAATTTTAGAAAGAGTGATTTACACTCTGGGTTATTTTGTGATTTTTTTTTATTTCATTGTCAAGCACTTGTTGCTCCTTGGTTATTTTTCTCCAAGTAATTGTAACTATAACAAAATTTTAGTTTCTTTTTCCTCGTTTTGCTTTTGTTTATTTTAATATTTGTTTAACATTCTCATCCATTTTAATTTATTTTTTCTGCAAAAATTGTAGTTTATATTATCCTCCGACCAATAACACTAGAACAACTCACCTATGCAAAAGTATCGAGCAAATCTGTATTGAGATATGGCGAGCTCCATTCAGCACTGTCATTCCTCGTCTCTAAACTCCACTCCTCTTCATCATCTGTTTAATCCTTACCGTCATCGTCTTTCCATAGCGTCGTTGTCCTCGTTCTGTCGTAGCACCGATGAACAACCAATTTTGTTTCTTTGTCCAACTTTAACATTTTGCATCTTAGGTCTTTGTACTTTTTGGTTCTTCTTAATTTGGCATCAAATTATTAAAAAGTTCTTTTTTTTTCCTTAAATTTGGCATGAACTTTCAAACTGTGCACTTTAGTCCCCCCCCCCCCTTTAGTCTGTATTGAGATATGGCGAGGCCATTCAGCACTGTCATTCCTCGTCTCTAAACTCCACTCCTCTTCATCATCTATTACCATCCTCGTCTTTCCATAGCGTCGTTTTCCTTGTTCTGTAGCACCGATGAACAACCAATTTTGTTTCTTTGTCCAACTTTAACATTTTGCATCTTAGGTCCTTGTACTTTTTGGTTCTTCTTAATTTGGCATCAAATTATTTAAAAGTTCTTTTTTTCCCTTAAATTTGGCATGAACTTTCAGACTGTGCACTTTAGTCCCCCCCAAAGTGCAGATATTTATGACAAATGCAACATAAAAACTTAAGTGACTGAAATGAACTAATATTATATATCAAAAACCAAGAAAATCATAAAATATTACCATGTTTCCAAATGCCTTGTATACATCATTTCCTATGTATAAATGTAGACAATAAATTTTGATTTGTAAATAATATGACATGATTTGTTATATTTCCTCAAGTATTTGAGATGTTTTGTGAAAGCAAAAACCGGTTGGAAAAAATGGTCAAATTTTACTATTAGAAGTTGTAATAGAAAAAATCACTCTTAAAAATAATTAGATAGATATAATCAAAATTTACAATTGGCCACACATGCAAGTATGTGTACATATGTACATGTGTATAATTTTACATATGTACATCTTCAAATGTGTATTATATTACTAAAGTAATGTACCATAAAATTAAGTTTACTCATTAAAAATTCAGTATTTTCTCTGCGTTTTCAAGTATGTGAGTTGTAAGCCTTTGTTGTGCCTTCTTCCATAAGTGTATGAAACTCCTTATCAACATCGGCTCATTCTGAACCGATCCACCACCAAATAACGATTCATCACTGCGGCTCTTCAATTCAACCTAACTTAGTCGGTTTGTTACCTACTGCTCTTCTGCGACTGTCGGCGAACCACACCAGGGGTAATCTGATGTGTCGAACCTCGAAGGGATCCATTCTCAAATCAACTTTCTGATATTCGCACGACTGGTCCTTTGGTTGTATAGTGTTTACAATTTAGCACAAACTTCCAGTTTTTCATAGTCAATTTAACTTTACTTTATGCAAATCAGTATAAGGATAAAAAAAAATTAACATTCAAATGCAATGTAAATGGTAAAAATGAGTTAAAATGAAAATTCAATGACCTAAAAATAAGTATTAAACAAAGTCAATCCCGATTTCCTTGTGTACGATAATAAGATATTCAGAAACAAATTGATGGTGAGCATATTTTTTCCTACGTATGATTCTTTGTACTTGTGGATAAACATGATATTTAAAAACGAAGTCGATTCCTTTTATATCTATATGTACATGATACAATGTACAGAATTGATCAATTCTCTCTAACCATAATTTTTTCATATATTAATATAGGGTACTTGGTGTATAGTCATATACAATTAACCATGATAATGGTGTATATGTGTAAATTTAAAAAATAAAATTTGGTGTAGACATTACAATTTTATTTTAATGTACACATAGATAGCATACAAGGTGGACATTTTTTAAAAAAAAATCAAACTTGAACTTCTAAATGTACATAGTATTCAGAAAACCACGACATATCATTCCAATAACATGTCATCCCTTGTTTCTGGCTCCACGATGATGATGATGGCTTTGAAGATGTGCTTATGGTACCACAAAGAGTAAGATCACATAGTTTTTCTGATGCATTCCATACAAGTCACAAAGCACAATGACTTTTAACATGTTCTCATAAACCAGGTTAAGTGAAGGTCTTTCAATGCTTTAGTCATTAAATTAGAAATATATGAGTGGTTTTTTAACTGTTTTCTTTTGAGAGTATGGTGGTTTAAGCGGGTTACAAGTGCATGTTATGTTTTAAACGAGGACACCATATTGTATTGTTTATCGTTGGAAACCTTAAAATTTCTTTTATCAGTATCCAGTTTCATTTAAAGGTGTGTTACAATTTCCTTTATTTCGTTCCATGTATACATCATTTTACACTATTTACGTGTACACAAAATAGATGTGTACACATGTACATAAAATATACGTGTACACATGTACACATGTACGCAGAATAGACGTGTACACATGTACATAAAATATCCAGATGAGCATTTAACCACCATAGAGTGACCACTTGGAAATTTTAAAAACTAGTACACAAAAGATCCAAATGAGCACCTTACCACGATACAGTGACCACCTAGAGAATTACAATGTTAGTATGCACATTTGCATGTTTCAATTGTGTACGAGAAAACTATATCCATGTGTACATCATTTTGACGATATCCACATATACACTATTAAGAGTTATCTACATGTACACCTTCAAAGTGAACTTTTAAATAGTACCATTCTTCAAATTTCAAAGTTAACCTACCAACCACAAAGGCCTTTGCAACTTCAAATCGCAGTGACGCTTAGTGTCTTGTTTGTATCATTTCCTTTGATCTCCATGCAAATATAATTTTCTTTTTTTATCATGAGCCTCAAACGTAGAAGTAATCTTACTAAGAACTTCATAACTCTGAGCTTTCTCTTTGAACTGCAAGGATATGTATGAAAGTTTTCAAACAAGGTAAAATAATATCATTACATACAATAGTTATATGCTGCAAAAACATAACAAAACAACAAACTTTATACCCACAAGTGTCACAAAGAAGAAAACTCAACAATTTAGAAACTATACAACTAAAAACAATTTAAACAAAATGTCTCAAAAAACTTTAGGACAAAAAGCTTATGATTTTTCTCACTTGAGACATTTCATAACTCAAAATTGTCTTGGTCCACATAAGACTCGAACTTTCACCATGGATCACTTACACAGTAATCAAATGCCAAAAGGCTATAATTTTCAAATTAAGTAAAACCCAACATAATCTATGCACATGTTCAATTGATCACAGAGATAAATAATCACAAGCCCGTGTTTGTGGAAGCTAGAATATGGAGGAAATTGATCAAAAGGTTCTTCTTTCTCAGTTCGTGAACTAATTGTTGCAGTCCTAAGTTGTTATTCAAAATTGAGAGACCATTTGTCATTGATGTTCAACATATAGATGTTACCTAATAACTATAAAAAGAACATGGTAAAAGGAAGAATAAGCGATTGAAAGTACCTTCTTCACCTTTTCTTCGTGAATCTTGACGTGAGCATAAGAATGAAAATAGGCAACATCGAAGTCGGTGCAAGGTGAATGAGATTCAAGAGTCTCCAGAAATTTTTATCTCCTATCTGATTAGAATCACTAACCCCATTGGCGATTAACGTACCTTGAACGAAGATTCTCGACATTTTCCTCCACTGTAACTAAATCATTTCTCCAAAAAATACATAACTTAACTAAAATATCTCCAATTAATTCCTCCGCACATACCACCGCCTCTGCCACTTCTTCACCATCGTACTACTGATGTTAGAGTTGGGCTTCAATGGTGAAAAAATGATTTTGGAAGCGCAACACTTATATAAAGAAGAGCTTGGGTGAGTGGTTTCTGTGGTGGGGGAAAGGAAAGAGAGGTAAGGAAGATGACATTGAAGAAGAGAGATAGAGATGATAATGATTTAATTTTTATTTTAAGTTTTTTTGGAAAGAAAAAATATCTAGAGATAAATGTGAGAGATAGAGATGAGATAAACTTTTAATGTGGTTCTATTTTAACTAATAAATCTAAGAAAGAATTATACTCACAAGAAGTTTTCATCATCTTATTAACATAAGAGTAATACACTCAGAGACAGTTTATGAGTTTTAATTACACAATAGAGCAGTTATTGCTCTTACGGTAGTTTTTTGTGACTACAAACTAACTAAGTTAACTAAATGGATCCCACAAATTTTAATCTTACTTTCTTTTCTCTCTCTCTCTCTCTCTCTCTCTCTCTCTCTCTCTCTCTCTCTCTCTCTCTCTCTCTCTCTCTCTATATATATATATATATATATATATATATATATATATATATATCTCTATCTCTCTCTCTCTCTTCTCTCTCTCTCTCTATATATATATATATATATATATCTCTATCTCTCTCTCTCTAACACACTTCTCTTACTAAATTGGTGAAACCCACTTCTCTTTCATCTTCCCATCTTATTTTTATTTTCAGATTTTGTTTTGCAATATTTTTTATATGGCCAAAACAAAGTCTCCTCTATATTACGACACCAAATCACCACGTCTTCTGTCCTTGCTCGTTCAAATCACCACGCCTTTGGCTTACTCTCTTCCACGATTTACAGCTCCTTCAAGCTACGGCATCGAGTTACGTCGTGGCGTTATGGTTCAGTTCAGTCAATAAATCAAAAAAATAAAAAGTTGATTTTTTGAGTTTAAAAGCTTGAAATCGAAGCTTAAACAAAAATTCTACAATCTTGAAGGTATAATGAACAAGAAAAAAGAGAAAAAAACGATAGTATGTACACTATAATATGCACTATAACACCACAAATTTAAAAGCATGTGTACACTATAGTATGTATATTTACTTATCAAAAAAAAAACTATAGTATGTACACTATAATATCCACATTCACTTACAAAAAAAAATAGTATGTGTGCACATATTGCATTGTCCACATGTACACTAATTCACTTATACACCAATTTGTATATACTATATAAGTTTTTTACGTACATTCGTAAGTTTCAAATATTTGAACGACCAAATCATCTATGTGTAAACAAGATTTCATTATCCATGTATAATGATTTACAAAACTAACATGTACACAGGTACACTTATATAGCTTTTAACATTCAATTGCAATTTGAAGTATTTAAATGGCCAATATCATATAGTATCAATTGAAATAGTCTAGCATAAACAAACCTGAGTGCTTTAAGCTAAGTAGAACATATGACATTCATCGATATGCTTAATCCCTCAAAATGATTTACAAAACTAAGATGTACACATGTACACTTAGAAATTTTGGAAAATAAAAATTTAACCAAAATTGTATATCATATTTTTGACCAAATTCATAAATCTTTCTTTTTACGGTTCTGAATTTGGAATAAGTAATATATGGGTATGAATCAAACTGAGAATTTTAAAAATGTTGATGGATATCTTACACTCAACAATGTTGATGCGTAGTTTTCTAATATAATGAAGTAACAAGTATATTATCAATCAAAAAATAAATCATTTATTAGAATAACACGAAATGCATTACTAAAATCTTACAAAATGCATAAAAGAAAGGATACTTTACTTTAAAAATTATTTCATGTGTACAGTATAGTATGCACATTTACTTATCAAAAAAAAAAACTATAGTATGCACATTTACTTATAAAAAAAATATAGTATGTGTACACAAATTGCATTGTCCACATGTACAATGATTTGCATGTACACTAATTAACTTATACACTAATTTGAATGGGCAATATTATGAAAATCAACCGGACTTGGGTAGTCCCTTTGTATTTAGGTTGATCGTGCAACTTTGAAAAACTTATTATGTATGTTTTGATTTAGGCTTGTGGACGTAATGAAGTTGGATGCTAAATGTATGCCGTTTGGTGGTGGGAAGGTTAAGGTTTGTATTTTTTTGTGGTTAGTTTGTTTATTTTTTTTGGTTACATGTGTATAATTGGTAGTGGTGTGTACGTATTCAAAAAAGCAATCGTGGTGTTGTATTAAAAGAAACTTTTTGTCCTCGTATTTGGGTGTGTACAATTTTTAAGGTTGGTATGAGTGTGAACAATGAGGTGGGTTGGTGTACATGTGTATTAAATTACAAAGAGTGAGTAATAGTAAGAATTTTTTTGGAAAAGAAGATGAGGAACCAAGAAAAAAAATGAGGAAGAAACTTGTTGAGGAATGTGCATGCAATGAATCTGGGACGTCGAATTGAGAAGTACAAAAGCAAATGCTGTGGCTGAGAATTGAGACAGATATATGTCTTGTCAAAAAAGTAAATCTAGGGTTGCTTCCCGGTACATAATAATTTAGTTTAATAATTTAGGAATAAGTCAGCGTTCTAGTTGTAAATTGACTAGTTAAGTTAAGAAAATAATAAAACTGTTAGAAAAAAGCTACCTTGATAGTATAAATTGCCTTATAGTGTGAATGAAAACTTAAAACTATCTTAGAGTGTAATTATTTCTTAACATAATGGGCCACATTCCACTACTAAGACATTTTTTCTAACAACTTCTCTCTTTTCTAAATAAATTAGTCAATTCTTAATTAAATTGATGACTAGTAAGTCCATCACATTCTTTTTTAACCTGTAAAAATAAAAATATTATTTTATTTATTAGACCAAATTTGATTTGACACATATTTACCTTTAATCTTATATGTTGGTTATATTGATCTATCCTCAACATTAATGATCCAAATTTCATCTCTTACAAAACATTAAGTGCGTGTTTCATTGTCTATTAAAAAAATCATTAACGACATAGAAGAAGACGCTGAAGAGGTAGACAACGAAGATATACAATGAAAACTAGACAATTGTGACGACGGTGGAGAAGACAACAACAGTGACAACAATGGTGATGACGGTGACGAAAACGACAATGGTGACAACGAAGGCAGAGGCGATAGCGGGAGAAAAGACAACAATGATGACGATAGAGGCGATAACGTTGCCAGAGATGATGGTAGTGATGTAAATGAAAACAACACAAACGACATAGACAGAGTCTCCTTTATATTACAACACCAAATCACCACGTCTTCTGTCCTTGCTCGTTCAAATCACCACGCCTTTGGCTTACTCTCTTCCACGATTTACAGCTCCTTCAAGCTCCGGCATCGAGTTACGTCGTGGCGTTATGGTTCAGTTCAGTCAATAAATCGAAAAAATAAAAAGTTGATTTTTTGAGTTTAAAAGCTTGAAATCGAAGCTTAAACGAAAATTATACAATCTTGAAGGTATATTAAACAAGAAAAATGAAAAAACGATAGTATGTACACTATAATATGCACTAGAACACCACAAATTTAAAAGCATGTGTACACTATAGTATATACATTTACTTATCAAAAAAAACTATAGTATGTACACTATAATATGCACATTACTTATTAAAAAAAATAGTATGTGTGTACAAATTGCATTGTCCACATGTACAATGATTTGCATGTACATTAATTCACTTATACACCAATTTGTATATACTAGATAAGTTTTTTACGTACATTTGTAGGTTTCAAATATTTGAACGGCCAAATCATCTATGTGTAAACAAGATTTCATTATCCATGTATAATGATTTACAAAACTAACATGTACACTTATATAATAGATAGGCTTTTAACATTCAATTGAAAATATAAGTATTTAAATGGCCAAAATCATTTAGTATCAACTGAAACAGTCTAGCATAAACAAACCCGAGTGCTTTAAGCTAAGTAGAACATATGACATTCATCGATATGCTTAATCCCTCACAATGATTTACAAAACTAAGATGTACACATGTACACTTAGAAATTTTGGAAAATAAAAATTTAACCAAAATTGTACATCATATTTTTGACCAAATTCATAAATCTCTTCTTTTACGGTTCTGAATTTGGAATAAGAAATATATGGGTATGAATCAAACTGAGATTTTAAAAAATGTTGATGGATATCTTACACTCAACAATGTTGATGTGTAGTTTTCTAATATAATGAAGTAACAAATATATTATCAATCAAATAATAAATCATATATGAGAATAACACAAAATGCATTACTAAAATCTTACGAAATGCATAAAAAAAGGAAACTTTACTTTAAAAATTATTTCATGTGTACAGTATAGTATGTACATTTACTTATCAAAAAGAAAACTATAGTATGCACATTTACTTATAAAAAAATATAGTATGTGTAAACAAATTGCATTGACCACATGTACAATGATTTGCATGTAAACTAATTCACTTATACACTAATATGAATGGCCAATATTATGGAAATCAACTGGACTTGGGTAGTCCCTTTGTACTTAGGTTGATTGTGCAACTTTGAAAAACATATTATGTATGTTTTGATTTAGGCTTGTGGAAGTAATGACGTTGGATGTTAAATGTATGACATTTGGTGGTGGGAAGGTTAAGGTTTGAATTTTTTTGTGGTTAGCTTGTTTATTTTTTTTGGTTACATGTGTGTAATTGGTAGTGGTGTGTAAGTATTCAAAAAAGCAATCGTGGATGTTGTATTAAAAGAAACGTTTTGTCCTTGTATTTGGGTGTGTACAATTTTTAAGGTTGGTATGAGTGTGAACAATGAGGTGGGTTGGTGTACATGTGAACTAAATTACAAAGCGTGAGAAATAGTAAGAACTTTTTTGTGGATAAGAAGATGAGGAACCAAGAAAAAAAATGAGGAAGAAACTTGTTGAGGAATGTGCATGGAGTGAATCTGGGACGTCGAATTGAGAAGTACAAAAACAAATCCCGTGGCTGAGAATTAAGACAGATATATGTCTTGTCAAAAAAGTAAATCTAGGGTTGCTTCCCGGTACATAATAATTTAGTTTAATAATTAGGAGTGAGTCAGCGTTCTAGTTGTAAATTGACTAGTTAAGTTAAGAAAAAAATAAAGTTGTTAGAAAAAAACTGCTTTGATTGTATTAACTGCCTTATAGTGTGAATTAAAACTTAAAACTGTCTTAGAGTGTAATTATTTCTTAACGTAATGGGCCACATTCCACTACTACGACACTTTTTCTAACAACTTATCTCTTTTCTAAATAAATTAGTCAATTTTTAATTAAGTTGATGACTAGTAAGTCCACTCACATTCTTTTTTAACCTATAAAAATAAAAATATTATTTTATTTATTAGACCAAATTTGACTTGACACATATTTACCTTTAATCTTATCCGTTGATTATATTGATCTATCCTCAACATTAATGATCCAAATTTCATCTCTTACAAAACATTAAGTGCGTGTTTCATTGTCTATTAAAAAAATCATTAACGACATACAAGAAGATGCTGAAGAGGTAGAAAACGAAGATATACAATGAAAACTAGAGAATTGTGATGACGGCGAAGAAGACAACAACAGTGACAACAATAGTGATTACGATGAAGAAAACGACAATGGTGACAACGAAGGCAGAGGCGATAGCGGGATAAACGACAATTGTGATGACGATAGAGGTGATAACGTTGCCAGAGACGATGGTAGTGATGTAAATGAAAACAACACAAACGACATAGACAGAGTCTCCTCTATATTACGACACCAAATCACCACGTCTTCTATCCTTGCTCGTTCAAATCACCACGCCTTTGGCTTACTATCTTCCACGATTTACAGGTCCTTCAAGCTCCGGCATCGAGTTACATCATGGCATTTTGGTCCAGTTCAGTCAATAAATAAAAAAAATAAAAATTTGATTTTTAAGTTTAAACGCTTGAAATCGAAGCTTTAACGATAATTATACAATCTTGAAGGTATAATGAAAAAGAAAAATGAGAAAAAACGATAGTATGTACACTATAATATGAACTATAAAACCACAAATTTAAAGTATGTGTACACTATAGTATGTACATTTACTTATGAAAAAAAAACTATAGTATATACACTATAATATGCACATTTACTTATAAAAAAATAGTATGTGTGGACAAATTGCATTGTCCACATGTACAATGATTTGCATGTACACTAATTCACTTATACACCAATTTGTATATACTAGATAAGTTTTTTACGTACATTCGTAAGTTTCAAATATTTGAACGGCCAAATCATCTATGTGTAAACAAGATTTCATTATCCATGTATAATGATTTACAAAACTAACATGTACACATGTACACTTATATAATAGATAAGCTGTTAACATTTGGTTGCAAATTTAAGTATTTAAATGGCCAATATCATATAGTATCAACTGAAACAGACTAGCATAAACAAACACGAATGCTTTAAGCTAAGTAGAACATATGACATTCATTGATATGCTTAATCCCTCACAAAGATTTACAAAACTAATATGTACACATGTACACTTAGAAATTTTGGAAAATAAAAATTTAGCCAAAATTGTATATCATATTTTTGACCAAATTCATAAATCTCTTCTTTTTACGGTTCTGAATTTGGAATAAGAAATATATGGGTATGAATCAAACTGAGATTTTTAAAAATGTTGATGGATATCTTACACTCAACAATGTTGATGTGTAGTTTTCTAATATAATGAAGTAACAAGTATATTACCAATCAAAAAATAAATCATATATGAGAATAACACAAAATGCATTACTAAAATCTTACGAAATGCGTAAAAGAAAGGAAATTTTACTTTAAAAATTATTTCATGTGTACAGTATACTAAGTACATTTACTTATAAAAAACAACAATATTATGCACATTTACTTATAAAACAAATATAGTATGTGATACAAATTGCATTGTCCACATGTACAATGATTTGCATATACACTAATTCACTTATACACTAATTTGAATGACCAATATTATGGAAATCAACTGGAATTGGGTAGTCCCTTTGTACTTAGGTTGATTGTGCAACTTTGAAAAACATATTATGTATGTTTTGATTTAGGATTGTGGAAGTAATGACGTTGGATGTTAAATGTATGACGTTTGGTGGTGGGAAGGTTAAGGTTTGTATTTTTTTTGTGGTTAGCTTGTTTAATTTTTTTGGTTACATGTGTATAATTGGTAGTGGTGTGTAAGTATTCAAAAAAGCAATCGTGGGTGTTGTATTAAAAGAAACGTTTTGTCCTCGTATTTGGGTGTGTACAATTTTTAAGGTTGGTATGAGTGTGAGCAATGAGGTGGGTTGGTGTACATGTGTACTAAATTACAAAGCGTGAGAAATAGTAATAATTGTTTTTGGATAAGAAGATGAGGAACCAAGAAAAAAAATGAGGAAGCAACTTGTTGAGGAATGTGCATGCAGTGAAACTGGGACGTTGAATTGAGAAGTACAAAAGCAAATCATGTGGCAAAGAATTGAGACAGATATATGTCTTGTCAAAAAAAGTAAATCTAGGGTTGTTTCCCGGTACATAATAATTTAGTTTAATAATTTTAGAGTAAGTTAGCATTCTAGTTGTAAATTGACTTGTTAAGTTAAATAAAAATAAAGTTGTTCGAAAAAACTGACTTGATTGTATAAACTGTCTTATAGTGTGAATTAAAAATTAAAAGTCTTAGAGTGTAATTATTTCTTAAAATAATAGGTCACATTCCACTACTAAGACACTTTTTCTAACAACTTCTCTCTTTTCTAAATAAATTAGTCAACTTTTAATTAAGTTGATGACTAGTAAGTCCACTCACATTTTTTTAACGTGTAAAAATAAAAATATTATTTTATTTGTTAGACCAAATTTGATTTGACACATATTTACCTTTAATCTTATCCGTTGGTTATATTGATCTATCCTCAACATTAATGATCCAAATTTTATCTCTTACAAAACATTAAATGCGTATTTCATTGTCTATTAAAAAAAATCATTAACGACATACAAGAAGACGCTGAAGAGGTAGACAACGAAGATATACAATGAAAATTAGACAATTGTGACGACGGCGGAGAAGACAAAAACAGTGACAACAATGGTGATGACGGTGACGAAAACGAAAATGGTGACAACGAAGGCAGAGGCGATAGCGGGAGAAATGACAACAGTGATGACGATAGAGGTGATAACGTTGCCAGAGACGATGGTAGTGATGTAAATGAAAACAGCACAAACGACATAGACAGAGTCTCCTCTATATTACGACACCAAATCACCACGTCTTCTGTCCTTGCTCGTTCAAATCAACACACCTTCGGCTTACTCTCTTCCACGATTTACAGCTCCTTCAAGCTCCGGCATTGAGTTATGTCTTGGCGTTTTGGTCCAGTTCAGTCAATAAATAAAAAAAAGCGATAGTATGTATACTATAATATGCACTATAAATATAGTATGTACATTTACTTATCAAAAAAGACTATAGTATATACACTATAATATGCACATTTACTTATAAAAAAAAATAGTATGTGTGGACAAATTGCATTGTCCACATGTACAATGATTTGCATGTACACTAATTCACTTATACACCAATTTGTATATACTAGATAAGTTTTTTACGTACATTCGTAACTTTCAAATATTTGAACGGCGAAATCATCTATGTGTAAACAAGATTTCATTATCCATGTATAATGATTTACAAAACTAACATGTACACAGGTACACTTATATAATAGATAAGCTTTTAACATACAATTGCAAATTTAAGTATTTAAATGGCCAATATCATATAGTATCAACTGAAACATTCTAGCATAAACAAACATGAGTGCTTTAAGCTACGTAGAACATATGACTTTCATCGATATGCTTAATCCCTCACAAAGATTTACAAAACTAATATGTCCACATGTACACTTAGAAATTTTGGAAAATAAAAATTTAACCAAAATTGTATATCATATTTTTGACCAAATTCATAAATCTCTTCTTTTTACGGTTCCGAATTTGGAATAAGAAATATATGGGTATGAATCAAACTGATATTTTTAAAAATGTTGATGGATATCTTACACTCAACAATGTTGATGTGTAGTTTTCTAATATAATGAAGTAACAAGTATATTACCAATCAATAAATAAATCATATATGAGAATAACACAAAATGCATTACTAAAATCTTACGAAATGCATAAAAGAAAGGAAATTTTACTTTAAAATTTTTTTCATGTGTACAGTATAGTATGTACATTTACTTATCAAAAAAAACTATAGTATGCACATTTACTTATAAGAAAAAATAGTATGTGTACACATGTACAATGATTTGCATGTACACTAATTCATTTATACACTAATTTGAATGGCCAATATTATGGAAATCAACCGGACTTGGGTAGTCCCTTTTTACCTAGGTTAATTGTGCAACTTTGAAAAACATATTATGTATGTTTTGATTTAGGCTTGTGGACGTAATGACGTTGGATGTTAAATGTATGACGTTTGGTGGTGGGAAGGTTAAGGTTTGTATTTTTTTGTGGTTAGCTTGTTTAGTTTTTTTTGGTTACATGTGTATAATTGGTAGTGGTGTGTACGTATTCAAAAAAGCAATCGTGGGTGTTGTATTAAAAAAAACGTTTTGTCCTCGTATTTAGGTGTGTACAATTTTTAAGGTTGGTATGAGTGTGAACAATGAGGTGGGTTGGTGTACATGTGTACTAAATTACAAACCGTGAGAAATAGTAATAATTTTTTTTGGAAAAAAAATGAGGAACCAAGAAAAAAAATGAGGAAAAAACTTGTTGAGGAATGTGCATGCAATGAATCTGAGACGTCGAATTGAGAAGTACAAAGGCAAATGATGCGGCTGAGAATTGAGACAAATATATGTCTTGTCAAAAAAGTAAATCTAGGGTTACTTCCCGGTACATAATAATTTAGTTTAATAATTTAGGAGTAAGTCAGCGTTCTAGTTGTAAATTGACTTGTTAAGTTAAAAAAAAATGCTGTTAGAAAAAACTACCTTGATAGTATAAACTGCATTATAGTGTGAATTAAAACTTAAAACTGTCTTAGAGTGTAATTATTTCTTAACATAATGGGCTACATTCCACTACTAAGACATTTTTTCTAACAACTTTTCTCTTTTCTAAATAAATTAGTCAATTCTTAATTAAGTTGATGACTCGTAAGTCCACTCACATTCTTTTTTAACCTGTAAAAATAAAAATATTATTTTATTTATTAGACCAAATTTGATTTGGCACATATTTATCTTTAATCTTATCTGTTGGTTATATTGATATATCCTCAACATTAATGATCCAAATTTCATCTCTTACAAAACATTAAGTGCGTGTTTCATTGTCTATTTAAAAAAATCATTAACGATATAGAAGAAGACGCTGAAGAGGTAGACAACGAAGATATACAATGAAAACTAGATAATTGTGACGGAGAAAATCGTGAAGACGGCGGAGAAGACAACAAGAGTGACAACAATGGTGATGATGGTGACGAAAACGACAATGGTGAAAACGAAGGCAGAGGCGATAGTGGGAGAAACGACAACAGTGATGACGATAGAGCCGATAACGTTGCCAGAGACGATGGTAGTGATGTAAATGAAAACAGCATAAACGACATAGACGGAGGCGGCATACACAATGGGAACGTTGATGATGATGATGGAGACGTAAACCACATCAGCTTATAAGGCAACGACAAGATCATCTCTTTTGTGTATACCAAGCTCAAAGAAATAGAGGTCCATGGTTGCAAGTTTGAAGAGACAGAGATTTGGATCAATCGTGATTTCGATTGTTACCACAACAACTTCTTTTATTTCCACTTTAAACACCTTATGTTTAGCTTTGTTTTCAATTTAACCTCAAACTCTTGAATATACATTTTTTTTCTTTTTTATTTGACCTTAAACTTACATATATGCATTTTATCTCTTGGCATGTCTAAATAAACACACAATTGCAATATATATTACTATATAACCTAAAATGACTTAAATTAACTGAATTAAGATGGTAAAATCTCTTTAAATCATAAGATATAAAAATCAAGCAAATAAATGTCTAAAATGATCTAAATTAACTAAGACAAGATTCTTAAAATCATTCAAATCATCTATTATCATTATTTGTGCAATGTAGAATTCGGTGTTCTGACTTTTTTAAAAACATTGTACATGTGGACAGTAGAAATGATGTGTACACCGTAATATTTATTTACCGTAAAAAAATTTCAATTTTTAAACCTATCTAACAAATTTATTAGGTGTATATTTAAATGCTTTCAAATTTATCTAACATATTATCCGGTGTCTATGTATTGTTGTACAAGTTAATTAGTGTACATGTGAATCATTGTACATGTGGATAGCAAGAAATTTGTGTATATAGTATAGTGTACCCACCAAATAGCTTTTAAAGTTACAATTGTATTTTTTTTGTGCATTTTGTAAAATTTTATTAGTGTGTTTGTGTTATTTTTACAAATGACTTATTTTCATTCGACTGTCAATATACATGCTACATCATTGGATGAGAGAACTACAACATCTAGTTGATAATTAGATATCCATCTCACATTTTTATAAAACTCATTTTTGCTCCTTATCCCAAACCTAGAAAGTTCAAATATATTTTTTCTATAAATTAAATAATTGAGACACAATCTTTGATGGAAAACTAAGTTTTTTAAAAAGTAAGATTTTTGAATTTTTTCTTGTTCTATAAAGACATTTTCTGAATATCCATTGTATTCTTAATATGCATGAATAGTCTAAAAATTCTTCTTTCTAAAACGGAAAGAGTATTGTACAATTTTAGCTAAAATAAGCATTTTTTTATGCACACAAATTGGATTTTTGGTTAAGTTACAAATTAATATTTAGGATTTTGGCCAAAAAATAATATATCATTTTGGTAAAAAAATTACAGTGTGTACATGTGAATCATTTGTCTAAGTTGACTAGTGTACATGTAAATCGTTGTACATGTGGATAGATAAATTTTGTGTACATAGTGTCATGTATATATGACTACGTACATATATCGTTACAAAAATGTTCACAAGAAATGACTTTTACCACATTGAGATGTCATGATTTTAATGATACATAGCATCATATTTAGCTCATTTTAATCATTTTGAAGATATATATATATATATATATGGATAGTAAATTTTGCACAAGTTGAATGGTGCTCATATAAATTGAAATACCTGTGGATAGTAAATTTTGTGTACTTAATGTCGTGTACAACTATCTACTTACAAATATCATTACAATAACGTACACAAGAAATGACTCATACCCCGTGGAAAGACAAAGACCTTCTAAAAAGCCATATTAATATTCCTTATTTTTTCTTACAAAACAACGTAGAGAAACAACTAATCAAACATTATGTACGTCAAACGGTATGTGTGTCTCTTCTTTGATATCTCATTTTTTAAAAAACTTTTAGACTCTTACTTTAATTTATTTTAATCATTTAGATTACATATTAGGTGTACATATTGTATTAGTGTGCTTATTTGCATATAACAATTGTTAGTCTCGAGTTTACACTCTGTTACATGATAAAAATGCACATTAAAAAGTTGGAGATGAAATCAAAAGGTCATTTTTGCAATTCTGAAAGTCTGAATTAGTAGAAAAGGAATAAATTAAAACTTGAAGGACCAAACATGCAAATAGCTGAATCTTGACCATTGTTGCTCTCGATCTCAAACTCTACGACGGAGAGGATGAGCTACAAGAACTCCAGACGACAACGAACGTGGATTTGAGCACTCAGGCGTTATGCGGAGGTGACTCTTCGTTGACGAATGAGGCCACAGTGATGCGGAGGTGATTTTCCATATGAGCTAGCTGTTACAGTGGAGCTGAGCGTGGTGGATTGATGAGGAGGTGATGCTTCGATGACGTATCAGCTATGGCTTTACACAGATATGAGTTGGTGGTGAGAAGCATGTCATAGAGGAGGACCAAACAACACAACGAGGGATTAGAATTCACAATATAAAAGTATGGGTAGCAATTGAAGAAAAAACTGTACATTTTAGAATTATGGGATCAAAACAAAAAAAAAATAAAAAATTTAAAGGCTAAAAAAGATGAAATTATGAGGCACGTGGCTTCTTGCTCATATAATTATCTACTTCAATTTACTTTCTGCCTCGGGTCCACCACTCACTCTTTTTAAACAAAACTCAAAAGCCAACCACACATAAATATGTAACTTAAGAAAAAACCTTTAGTTAAGCTTTTTCAAAGAAAAATTAAGTCTTTTACACCAAAAACTACCTCAGTATAACAAAGTGATTTATGCTGTAATAAAAAGACAGAAACTGACTCTACCAACCACAAATGCCCTTTGCAACCTCAAATTTCAAAGTTAACCTACCAACCACAAATGCCCTTTATCTAATTGACAATAAGATAAAGTTAAAGAAAGTTTTTGAATAGTAATAAGTGACCTAAAATATTATTAATAAGTCTTTAATGTAAATTTTTTTTGAAAAATTATCTCGATAGCTTAAATTTACCTAAAGTGTCTTTAAAACTAAAAAACTGACCATGAGTGGAAAACAATATTTATCAGAATTTATATTTATCAAAAAAGAGAAAAAAAACAATATTTGGGAATAAATTCCCGTTGACGTCACTGATCGTATGTGCATACGTAATCATGAAATATTCAACCCCAAAGCTTTCTCTGGAGCCATCCATTTATCTTTCTTCTTCGACAAGTCGAAAGGATAATTCGTTCCTACCAATCCAATCGGGATATTGTAATTTTCGGGGAAAATTGAGGTAGGACTCAACTCATTCAATCTATCTTTTCGTGATGAAATTGAATTCTTTTAGCTGGATGTAAAAACTTTGATTGATCCTTCTCCTGATCTCCAGAAGAAGAATGAAAGTCTCTGTTATGTGGAGAGGAAACAAATACACCATTGAGATCGATTCCGAGGCTAATCTGAAGGATTTGGGTTATGAATTGAGCAAGTTAACGGGCGTTACGGAGGAGACGCTCCGTCTGATCGTTCCTCGGTTGAATGAAAAAGGCTCAAACTTGATGCTCCCCTTTTCTGATGAGCACTCCAGCTTGAGCTTGCATGAATTTTCCATCATCGTTGAGGAGGTTTGCATGACAAACGATCTTGTCTGATTAAAATGAATTCTTAACTCTCTGGTTTTACTTTCTTAGGGCAAAACTATCAGAATGATGGGAGTGACTGAAGAAGAGGTCAATGGAGTTCTAAAAGATGCAATGTCCGACATGAGAATACTTGGCTTCGAGGACGAGGAGAGAAGAAGGCTTAGGCTAAAGCACTTCTCTACCCATTCAATCAAGCTTCCTCAGGGGCCTTACATCTTCTGCCAGTTCCGCACCCTTCAACTCCCTGGTATCGAGGTAACTCAACCTTCTTTCTATCAATTTTTGTTTCTTGATAATTTGTCTCTCATCGTCATGTTTGTTCTTCTAGTTAAACCCTCCTGCTTCTGATGCTTTAAAGAGAATGCACATGCTTGCATCCGACCCTGGTATTATCGCTATTATGAACAAGGTATATCATGATATTAACGTATCTTGCATTGTAAACCCGATACCAATCAGTTTCGTTTCTTATTATTATTATTTTCTTTTTTTATTTTCTTTTTTTTTGTAGCATCGATGGAGAGTAGGGATTATGACAGAACTTGCTCCAGTTGGTTATGTTGGTGTTAGTCCAAAATGCCTTCTTGGCTTTAACAAGGTACACACACCCATCTTCTTTTCATCTCTTACCCTTGCCTATTTTGTATTTTTGATTTCTCCTCAAATGCAGAATCAAGGAGAGGAGATTTCTCTACGTCTTCGGACTGATGATCTCAAGGGATTCAGGAAGTACCAGAGCATTAAAAAGACACTACTCCATGAGCTGGTAAGTTCTCTTACTCTACAACAACTAAGATCTGAATTTTTCTGCTCAACTCTATGATTCACCAGCTATATGATTCACAATATGTCAGGCTCACATGGTATACACGGAGCATGATCAAAACTTTTATGCTCTTGATTGTCAGGTAACATTTCGGATGCTTTTCTCAGTTTTTTTTTTTTTTTTTGTTGAAGATTTTAACAAATTGAGTGTTTATGTGACAGTTGAACAAAGAAGCTGAAAGCTTAGATTGGACTAAATCAAGGGGTCACACTTTAAATGGAGCGAAAGTTACAAACAATTTTGATGATGAAGAGGATTTCTTTGATGAAATTGGAGATGAAAGCTTTGCTCAAAGGCTTGGTGGAAATCAATACGATCATCTGGGAAATGCTCGTGAATTGTCTGTTGCTGCAGCTTATCGCCGTCTCTCCCACACTAGTGACGATGGTGCTTCGAAACTGAGAGAAGAACCTGATCCTGATGACTCTATTGAGGTCCGAGATGAGAATAAGCAGCCCAATTCTCCCTGGAGCTCACTCTGACTCTAGGAGTGAGTTTGAGCCTGATCCCGATGAACATCACTCAGGATCGCTTGAAATCGCAATTGGTGTTGCCCATCCTGCTGAAGACGATAATGAACCTGATCCTGAAGACTTGGAAACACGCACAAGTATAGCGGGAGTTGAAAACATGGAAATATCAAATGACACAGTTATGTTGGATGGTAATTTGAATAGACCTCCTGGAGAAACCAATGAAGATGAAACAATCATTGAGGTTGATGAGCCAGATCCAGATGATATGGAGATTCAGAGGATCCAAGACTCTGTTACCATCATCTCTAACCGTCTCAAGAAAGCCATATATGCCTTGAAAAACTGGAGTCAGCTCCGCTGAAGCAACCAATGTGCTACAAATGCTTCTAAAAATAGTGAGGTACACTCTTGGAAACTTACAAGCGTATCTAGAGATTAAAGTCCATTGTTATGTGAATGAAGATATGATTTCTTTTATTATTATTTTTTTTGGTTTTGTCCAGGAACATCATTGAGCAACCAAATGAAATGAAATTCAAAAGGTTGCGTAAGGTATGTGGACTCAATAGGTCTCTGATGTAATATTCTTCCTTATTTATGTTAATATATCAAATGTCTGGTATGTTCGACTACATGAATGCCATTTCAGGGAAACCCTGCAATTAAGCGCTAGATACTCAACATCGCAGGTTTTTGTTTTTGCTTCTCCATCTTCTGATCACTGATTGTGTATGATATATGTGTGTGTTAAGGCGGGATTGTTTTGCAGCTGCGGTTGAGATCCTTTCAGTGGTTTGGCTTTGTGGAAGAAATGGTGTCGGAAGGCACAGGAGCACAAGAACCAATATTTGGTACTGAAACGTAATGACCCAGGCCTTTTGTGGATTGCCAAGTCTATGATTGAATCACACACCACAGCTTCCTAGATATTGGTGTATTACGTCATTTAACTCATTAAAAGCTGTCATAAATGTAAGATTGGAGGACTGATTATATAAGAAGCATGTTTCCGTAACACTTAAGTAGAAACATAACATTTCTTTTAAATGGAGTGTTGATTGTAAGGGCAGAACAATTTTATAAAAAAAATAAAAAGAGAGAGATGAAACTTATACCTTAACACACATAGTGAACCATTAAATGAGTCTAAAACAAGAACCACCTGTTTTTTTCTCAGCTATTTCGAGATGTCATCATATGAATTAACATATGTATCATCTATCATCTGGATGAAGCGTAAGTACTTATACTTGAACCAGCCTGCTCTTGGATCTGCAGATTCATTCTCGAGGTTTTGGTCTTACGTACCAAACTATTTCTCCTTCAAGCTTTCCATTCCTCTCTATGCAATTCCTCAAACCAATAGCCATACTCCTTAGGATGACTCTCACGAATAGGGGAGTAATGGTGGACATTTCAGTTAAAAATTTGGTTTATTTCGAATTCAATTTGGTTTGGTTAAGTTAATTTAGTTTTACGAAAACTCTTAACTATACTTAATCCAAATTAATTCTGATTCAGTTCGGATTATTTTTATTTCTTTTACATTTAATTTTGCTGGAAATTTAATTTATAGGTACAATATGTAATAAAAATATACGCATTGTCATAAAATATTACAATAATTCAGTAACTTTATATAAAATTATATTTTAATGAAATAAATAATTATCAATATGCTCTTGTTAAAAATAAAAAGATTGTTTTTAAAACATAACCAATGACTTCAATTTTTTTTTGGATGAAAAAACTCTATTTGTTTACTTCAAGGCTTGGACGTGGTCTAGGGGAATAAACAAAGAAATAGAACAACCAACATAGAAACAAACTATGATTAAAAGAAACGAGTTATCTTGGAATAAGCCATCTGCCACTCCGATTGAGCTCTTCTTTGTATGCTACAAAATCTTGAAATTTCAAATCGTCATGTACCATTGGTAAGTTCACCTAATTTCATCGAAAAAGCTCGCCATACTTGGGGTTCATTGGGATCATCCGCTATAACGTGTCTTTGCTATTTTGTTCCAAAAGTCCTGGGTATCTTAGCTGTATTTGTAGCATGGTTTCCATTGCCCCGTGATTAACGCCCTCTGAGTCCAATCAAAAGAATTACATACGATTTATTTGTTCATTAACCTTAAGAAGTTGTTCTATTCTTGATTTCATCAATCCATACCCAACCGCATATCTCATTATATGTGCCTCTGCAGGTCTAGGACCCACGGCCAAACCATAAATTCTTGCAAGATTAGGGCTGGTATACTTGTTTGGTAGATCACATGATTGTCAGCTGGTGAGTTCGCCTCAAACCAATCATGGCATT
>CAJHQQ010002999.1:0-52997 GCA_905132885.1 Moricandia moricandioides
TGAGGCAAATTGTGGCCCCTCAGTTTTGTTTAAGTTACTAGTGATTGGTTGTGCATGTTCTTGTTTGATTCTTGTACGGCTGTTCGAGTCAACTTGTACTTAGACCAGATCGGGGTGTCACAGTCGTAGCTTTACGAAGCGGTAGAAAATTCACCACTGGCGTTAAAGAAAGCATCACCATCGACGAATTCGAGAAAATTGCAACAAATAAAAACAAAAAATCTAACCCCGTCCCACTCCAAACATACGAGAAAGATCCCGATATCCTTCCCTAAATTGATGTATTAGACCAAAATGATGACCTTGAGGAAGTTATTGCTGATCCTAAGGGAAAGAACATAGACGTAGGGAATATCGATTGAAACCCTTTACCAGATATCGATCGACACTCCGTACCTATAATCGATCGACACTCCGTACCTATAATCGATCGACACTCTGATCCGAGAATTGATCGACGCTCTGACTCAGAACCAACCGAACCGGTTAGGATAAGAGTCTACCAAGCTAAAACCCCCTTTCTTCAAAAAAAAATGCTAAGCAAAAGAAAAAGCAGCTGGAAAAAGCAATATGCAAGAAAGCGTTTGACAAAGTAAACATCGAGATGCCACTAAGCGATGCCATTCACATCTCGCCTGCCATTAAGTAGTACGTGAAAGATGCGCCATCAAGAATATTCCATGAATCCGACACTGCATGATGATGGTATCCGAAGAAGTGAGTGAAATTATTCAAGGAAAAACTCTAGTTAAACTCCATGATCCTCTTAGTTTCATTTTGGACTGCACTATTAGCAATAAGATTTTTCAAAGATCCCTTTGCGATATAGGCTCTAGTGTAAACTTGATGCCCTATTCAGTTGCAGTCACTCTCGGGCTAACACAATTACAACCTACCAGGGTCACTCTTGTTTTAGCAGATATATCCACTAGAAATACGGAAGGTGTACTCGAGGACGTGCCCGTACACATTCATAACTGCGATATACCTGCAGATTTTATAGTGCTTAAATATGAGTGAGAACCTCGAAATCCGATTATGTTAGGAAGACCTTTCCTGGCCACTGCCGGAGCGATCATTGATGTCAGAGAAGGACGTATATGCCTCAACATCGGGATGATAACAATGGTCTTCGACATGGAAAAGATAATAAAAGAACCTTTAACCGATGGTCAAACCTATCATATCGATTACCTTTCCGACCTGGCAGCAGAATCGTTCATAGTTATGTGCTCAAACGAACCTCTAAAGGAATAAATCACACCTCCTGAAGGTGACACACATAATAAATTTTTAATTTCGATCTTGACAAACTCGATATATGACCCCCCCCCCTCGATCGACATCCCACTATCCTCGTATATCCACACCTTATTGTCCCCGTCGATCGACAACGTCCTGTGACCGACGACCAGAGCAAGGTGAAAGAAACTAAAATCGAGCTTAAACCACTTCCAGTCGGTCTTAAATATGCTTTTCTTTACGAAAACTCTTATCATGTCATCATAAATGCAAACTTGAGTAGCGAAGAAAAGCACTGTTGCAGAACAAACATTGAAAACACCACAAGGCTCTCGGATATTCATTAGATGACATCCCGGGAATCTCTCTCGATCTATGCATGCATAGGATACACCATGATGATGAATCTAAATCATCCATCAAGCACTAGCGGTGATTGAATCCCAACCTGATGGAAGTTGTTAAAAAGGAAATCATGAAACTTCTGGAAACAGGCGTTATTGATCCGATCTCAGACAGCAACTGGGTCAGCCCGGTTCATGTTTTCTCGAAGAAAGGAGGAATCACTGTGGTAAAGGATGATAAAGAAGAATTGATCCCTACTAGAACAATTGATCCCTACTAGAACTATCACCAGAGACAAAATGTTTATCGGTTACAGGAAACTAAATGCTGCCACGCGAAAAGATCATTTCCCTTTACCCTTTATCGATCAGATGTTAGAATGGCTTGCAAGCCACGAATACTACTGGTTTCTCGACGGATATTCTGGATTCTTCAAGATTTTCATACATCTGGACGATCAAGAAAAGGCAACCTTTACTTGTCCCTATGGAACATTCGCATATGGTAGGATGCCATTTGGGCTCTGTAACGCCCATGCGACTTTCCAAAGATCCATGATGTTGATATTCACCGATATGATCGAACAATTCAGGGAGGTTTTCATGGATTACTACTCAGTATATGGTCCAAATTTCAAAACAGGTCTCGATAACCTATGTAAGGTCCTAGCTAGATGCGAAGAGAAAAATCTGGTTTTGAACTGGGAAAATGTCATATTATGGTTAATAGTGGTATTATCTTGAGACACAAGGTCTCAGCATCCAGAATTATGGTTAATATCGAATTGTGTTAGGATATGAAGAGTATGGCCTGATTTGTATAGATGATTTGATCCTTTGGTAATGGCTCAAAGGGGCGACTCTAACTTGATCAGAAATTCATCAGTTCGGAAGATCCGTATGATCGGGTTGTTGGAATGTAGTCTACCTGGCCGATCAGATATGAGTAAAGACTCATCAGCTCTCATTCATGTGGGGTGGTTGGTTGATTGAATTACGGGCTGATGAGAATTTTCATTCCCTTGGTTGGACATAAGGTGAGGCAAAGAGATGCTGGATGATGCATGAGTTAAGAAGAGCTGGATGCGTACCATTACCATTTGAAGACTTCTCTATGGTAACTGGGTCAGTGGGGATGGTTGGCTGAATGATTAAGTACCAAAGAGAAGGGTTCATGTATGTATAACAAGGTGAAAATGAGTTCAAGACAGCTGGTCGAAGTGTAAAAGAGCTGGAAAGAGTACATGGCATCTGGAAACAGCTTGGTGTTAGCTCACCTCAAGTGTACCAGCTCGATGAGCTGGATTTACTAGCTCGGTCAGCTGGGATCAGCTCGGTCTCTGCTCATCTCAAGTGTATCAGCTCGATGAGCTGGATGTACTACCTCAGTCAGCTGGATCAGCTGAACCGATGAGCTAACAAGCTCATTGGCTGTGGCAAAGGTATGACCTAGCAATTAATTGGATAGATTAGTATCTTGCTAGGATGCTAGTAGAAGGGTTTAGGGAAACAGAACCTCGGATCAGTGTGACTGGAACTGTCCAAGAATTGTTCTATAAGCTGATTGGTGGTAAGTGAAATGACAAGGTATAGACAATTGGACCGGACAAGTTCCAGATGAGTATAGATCAATGGTTAATAAAGAATATTCCGCTGTGTATTGTTAGATATGATATAAGCTAGAAATGACTAAGTTGGTCGTAAGCTAAGGTCTAAGGTAGCCCTCGCCTTAAGGCGAAATAATAAGGGTAATAAAAGAGAGGTTCGACCATGATGTGGCAAGAACGACGAAGGACATCGACCGCGGCTTAGGCAGCCAGGTTGGGTTCCCTTCAAGGCCACACTGACTTTTCTCATCATAGGCATCCGGTACAGGATTCCCATCCCGCAGCTCTGTGAGATGTATAGATTCAACATCGGCAACAGTGCATGTTCAGTTGCTGCTTTCCCTGGTCTGCCTACCTTCTGGGGCCTCATCGGGACAGGCCATTTTGACGCAGGCTCAGCCACTCAGACGGACTTCTGTCACCCTACTCTGCGCTACTTCCTGAATGTCCTTGCCAACAGTGTGTTGTGCAAGATGGAACCAAACAAGGTTAGGGTTGAGGAGCTGACACTGCTGTACTATTCTGTCAGGGAATTAGTTGGGCTCGATGACGAGGTCCTCCTTCCAGCTATGAGCGATCAGCAGGTGAATTTGGGGGCCATATTTGCTGAGCACCTGACAACCTTGAAGGAAAAACCCTTCAAGGGTTTTGGCTCAAAGAGGGAGACGATCGGGGGCCTCTTGACACCTATCTTCAGCTTTCTTGGCATTAGCTTCGAGGGAGCCTCAGGGGTGAGAGAGCTGCAGTTCATGGATGAGGGTCACTTGACGAGGACCCAGTGGCTGAAGGACGGACACTATTGGTCCTTTGTGGATGACTAGGGGCCTCAAATGATAGAGCTTCATGTGCACGAGGTGAAAGACATCTCTGATGATCTACAGCGCCGTGCATTCCATCCAGCTGAGCGCCACCTCCACACAGCGAAGGCCCTTCAACAACAACTGGAATCGGAAAGAGGAGCATCGATCGATACCCATCCCAGACCATCGATTAACGTACTTACAGTTCAACAATCGATCGACACGCACCCTACAGAATCGACAGACACACAAACTTCAAAACCAATCATCACCTACCATGCCGATTTCGATTACAATCCAGCCTACCTCGAGTACGACGGAGATTACAGAGACGAAGTGAATACCGAGGGGTTGCTATGGAAGAGGCTTTGTTTTTCATGTTTCCCATCAACTTGGAAAATTGACATCGATCGACGTTAACCATACACAGTCGATCGATACTGAGAATGACGCGGAGACCGAACGAGATTCAACTGCAGAAAGCGAAAGGGAATATGATTATCTACAACCAGATGAGTTTGGTATTATGAGAGATCCAGATGGTCACGCAAGAGTTATGGATGGCATAATTCTACATGTCACGAAGGAAGATGTGGCAGATATACTTGGAATAGCCAATGGATCTGGAAACCTTTTTGGCCACCAGTCTGATTATCGAGCATCGATCGAAAGTCACCATACACCATCGATCGACACCCATCAGACTTTCCAAGGAGACGAAAGAGCTTACAAAAAATACGATGCAGATTACAGAAAGGAAGAACTGATTGAGTCTCGCGGCCTGGCACTGGACGAAGCTGGCTGGGTAACGAACGCGAAAGTGGGTACTCGAGCATCGATCGTCGCCATATCTTGGCCATTGAACGACATCAAACGAAAACCAGAATAATTACTTGGAGAAGAAGATACAGAAGATGGTTATCTCATACCAGATGAGTTTGGAATTTTTAGGGATACAGAAGGACGTGCACGAGATCTTTATAGGAGAATTCTAAATCTAACTAAGGAGGATGTAGCTGACGCCCTTGTTATGGCTAATGGATCAGGAAATTTATTTGGACATCAGAAACAGCAATCGATCGATGCACAGGTACCAGCATCGATCGACAGCAAGGAGCAGAAGCACGAGCTGATCCACAATCAAACATCGATCGACGACAAAAAGCATGCATCGATCGATACCACCATTCCAAGAGTCAATGAATTATGTACATCTAACCCCTTTAGTTCAGAAAATCCAGGATTGATCGGTTGGATAAATCCACTACTGATAGACGGTCGTGTAGAGTATGGAACGAGAGCTTATGATGCTGTTGGCAGAAGAGTTTTCTATTGGGTAAATAAAGATGAGTATGGCATCTACAGAGATGAGAATGGTAATTCACAAGCTATAGACGGAAGAATTGTGAATGTGCAAGAAGAAGATATCAAGGCAGTTCTAGAAAGAGCTACTATGTTTGAGTACAACTACATATGATTACCTGAACATGCAGCAAAGATCGCTATGTCTAGGCAGAAACAAAGGACATACAGCAGAGCAGATATTGACGATATCGTGAATGAGATTTACAAAGCTCAGGAGATGTCATTAGATGATTTCTACTGGAGGTTTGATGATGTCTACTATCATATAGACAAGTGCCTCGCCGGTTTGACAACACACATGGATGAAATGAAGCAATATTTGGATACTGTTCAAAGAAAGCATGCGAGTGGACCAGATAGAGTGACATCGATCGACAGCAGCATCATGCCATCGATCGATACTGATTTCGACAAACAGAAGTACGCAACAGAAAAAAAAATTAGAAGACACGTTCGATGATATTGTTTTTTCTCAGAGCCTGATAAAGGAAGATATTTCTCATCAGTTGAAAGATATATCAGAGACTACAGCTGCCAGATATGCAACAACGCAGTATTGAGAATCTGCAAAGGATAATGCATTCATTGAAAGTTACTAAGGAGATCATAAAGAATGAGAAGGCCAGAGGAGATGAAGCACTGAGAAGCTTCGTTGGTACATGGTTTCAGAAGAGCAAAGAAGATGTAGACACTTGTTTTCCAAGTGTTGATCCACCTCCATTCTAGTCATAAAGTTCAATACGTCGAGCTTAAGACTATAACCAAGCGCTGAATGAGAGGCAACCCACTAGTTAGTAAGTTTTCATTAAGTTTTTACTTATACTACTACTACTTCTTCTTTTTGAGTTTTACTTTGTTTTTACAGACTATTTGATTCCATCATCGATCGACACCATATAGGCACCATCGGTCGACAATGGATCGCGACCATCGATTGACACTCTATTACAGAGACAGGTATTGAGTTCTATACTTAAGCTATTTACTTATGATTTGATTTTTCCTAACCAAGACGGGGTGGATTACACTGGGGACAGTGTAATTTAAGTCTTGGGGAGGTTCGCTAATGCTATTTTATTGTTTTAGAGTTTTATTTACTATCTATATATAAGTTTTTTAACCAGTTTTTTATTGTGTCAAGAAAATGACTATTATCAGGATTTATTATTGACTAACCACACTTTAGCACCATTCATAGAAGGTTATTTTCAGAGATTACCAGAGATACCAAAGTGGATCATCATGCCACTATATCACACTTGCTTAGAAAGTTTCAATGAACCAAAGATGATTTCCAACACTAATCCTGACATTATTTGCTTGCTTTGGGAATTGGTATACACTGGATCGGATTCCTTCTGCAAGTAAGGAAGGTAAATTTTTGTGTGCTTCTGATTCCCCTCTCTCTCCCCTTCAGATTAAAAAAGGAGTCGAAAAGGTTTTGGTGGCTACAACCGTTAAAGCTTGATTCATATGATCCTAGAAAGAGATAAAGGTCAAAAAGAAGTGAACAGAATCTGGTGGCAAAAACCATTAAGGTTTAATTCATGGAAGCCTATCCAAATATCTCAGTCAATTAAAAACGTAAAATGATACCCTCAAAAGAAGGTAGACATTGACTGAGAGAAGTGAGAAGAGAGAGAGGAAATGGATCAGAGAAGACTATATGTGTGTTCAGATACATGCAGAGGTAAGAGTCCATATATCATTTGATCAATACTCCCAAGGTAAATCTTGCACTTTTATTTTATGCAAAGAAATGAAAACTTTAGAGGGGTGAGTCAGACTAGTATTCCCAAAGTTGTTGGTAGAATGGATTTGGTTGATGTACTAGGATAGGGTATATAAAGTTTCTCTGTGATTGACTTGATAGGATGTGGCTGCAATAAAGTAAGGTGACAGACATACTTAGACATTATGTGAGTCTTCGCTTTTCAAAACCCCTTTCACAAGCTTGTTTGATTGAGGACTTATGAAAAAGTTAAGTCTGGGGGAGTTGATATAGCATATTTATTACCAGTTTTAGGCCATATTATAGGCTCTATTTAGGGTCTAATATGTGTGTATAGGCTATGTTTTAAGGTATTTACAGGATCAAGTACGTTTGGGAGATATATGGAGATACTTGGAGCTTTTCGGAGCATTTAAAAGAGAAGAATCCGTAGTTGATCATTTAGAGGGTCGAAGTACAAGGTTGTCATCGATCGACGACATTACCTTGGCGTCGACCGATGTTGCATGACCAAGATCGATCGATTCTGAACACTTGACACCGATCGATGACCAATTCGCAGACAGCCGATTTCAAGCCCAAGTTAGAGACAAGACACAAGATTACCCGTGGATGATTTTTGACCTAGATTTTAGGGTTTAAAATTTATACTTTATGTATTACACCAGAGGTGAGGGGACCCCGGTGAGAGTATTGTGCAGTGTGGTTCCAGTGGTAGACTGTGTGCACCATCACTCCATTATAGTTTTAGGATTTATTTAGGGGAGAAGATTCATAGCTCCTTAGGGAGATTTGTATTGGAACCCCAGTATTTTATCTATGCAATATATTCAAATTATTATTCTTACTTTGATTATGTGTGAGTAGTTATCAACTAGATTTAAGGTTGAATGATATCAATCATGGATTAGCCCAAAAGTAGGATTGATAGGTTAAGTTAATATCCATCGATTGAGTTGTGCATAATACTTGCATTCTAGATTAACTAAATAGGATCTCGAAAGTATGACAGAGACGACTACGAGAGTAGGCAATGTGCCAGAGTAGACTCCATTAAACTAGGTTGTTAGATGGTCTAATTAGCTTGGTGAACATATCAAATCTTGTTCACACTTTCTTTTGATTTCAACGTCGATCGATGGAATTTTTCTTTTGCACGCATACGAGAGTTGGAATTAAAAGGGTCAGAATAGTTAATATTTGAGTTCTAGAATATTTACATATCTGTGCTTCTTATTCCCTATAATTCATTGAGCTTGAAAACCCTAGATCTAGCATATTTACATTTGCATCTGTTAATCTATAATCATATTTCCATATGTACACTATTAACATATTTATGTATTGCATCTACACCTTCCAATAAGGAATATTTCCTTAAACTAATTACTTGTTACCAATATATATAATCACCTAGCTTAATCTTTAGAAATAAGAAATCTATTGTGTGCCATTGTTCTCTGTGAATTTGATCCCTAAGTACTACACATGATCTCTCTTGGCAAGAGTATTGTTTTGTGTATTAGGATTAAGGGTTAATTTGACAGTTAATTGTTTAGGATATTTACACCTTGCTAGAGAAATAAACACACCTGTGTCAGGTAGACACTGGATCGGAGTCCTTCTGCAAGTCTGGAAGGTAAAGTCTGTGTGCTTCTGATTCCCATGTCTCTCCCCTTCAGATAAAAAGGATCAAACATGATTTGGTGGCTAAAACCATTAAAGCTTGATTCATATGATTCTAGAAAGAGATAAAGGTCAAAAAGAAGTGAATAGGATCTGGTGGCAAAAACAATTATGGCTTGATTCATGGAAACCTGTCCAAAAATCTCGGTCAATTAAAAAATGATTGATGCCCTCAAAGAAGGGAGACATTGACTGAGAAGTAGTGAGAGTGGCGAGTCAGACTCGTATTCGCTAAGTTGTTGGTAGAATAGATTTGGTTGCTATATTAGGATAAGGTATATAAAGTTTCTCTATGATTGACTTGATAGGATGTGGTTGCAACAAAGTAGGGTGACAGTTATACTTAGACATTATGTGAGTCTCCGCTTTTCAAAAATTCTTACATAGGCTTTGTTTGCTTGAGGACAAGCAAAAGGTTAAGTCTGGGGGAGTTGATATACCATGGATTTTACTTATTATTTATAGAGTAATTTTAGAGTCTTTTATATGCACTTGGTATTGTTTTAGAATATTTACATGTCTAGGTACTCATTGAAAGCAATTAGAGCTTTTGGGCTATTTTGGAGAATTTAGAATGTTAAGAAGAAACTCAGAGTCGGATCCATATATATAAAGGAACCATCGATCGACGTCACACAATGTGCGTCGATAGACAGCCAAGTCGAGAACAAGATTGGTGAAGTCTTAAGAAATTATAAGTTTTACCTAGAAATTTCATTATTTGCAAGACAAGTCCCTAACCAAAATTTAGACTATTTATTAGGGTTTTCTATCTTAGTTTTAACCTAAGCCTATGATACCTAAGCAAAAGTTGTCTTCTGAGTTACACGAGAGTTTTGGAACTAAGAGTCGGAATGCATTGCTACATCAATTGGAGATAAAGATCTCATCATCATTACAGAGAAGATCTTGAACTCCTTATATTTTTACTCATTTTATTCTATGCAATTTATTCAGAATTTATTCATGTTCTTTATTGCTATGTTTGAGTAGTTTACTATTAGATTTAGGGTTATTCAATGGTAATAATGTATTGTTGATTTTGTAGAACTTTTAGGGTAATCCTTTTGGTTCTTTGTTTAAGTTGTTATTAATGCTAAATTGAACTTAATCACTTCAACCTTAGAAATTATGGTCATATAGATCAAGCAGGAGTTTGGTTATAGCCTGGAATCTGTCTTAAGTAATCTAAATAACCGGTAACAAACGAGAGTTGAATGGATAGTTTAGAGAACATATCAAACCGCCTTACCAGTACTGTTTAGAATGAGCATCGATCGACCCCACCATGTGGCCATTGATCGATACTCAGTGGAGATACGCGAGAGCGATGTCCTAAACCCTAAGGTTTGATTTCAGAACAATGCTTAATAAAACCCTAGTAATCTATTAATCTATAATATCTAATTTTACCTAAGAATTTCTCCTAAGTCTAATTTCTTAATTTGATCCTCACAAACCAAATCAATCTTGAAACCGCTTTTATAGTTATTACTATAGTTCGTCTAGCTTTAATTCAAAAACAATAAAGTCTATTATGCAATCC
The DNA here is from genome assembly GCA_905132885.1 of Moricandia moricandioides. Classification (NCBI taxonomy): domain Eukaryota; kingdom Viridiplantae; phylum Streptophyta; class Magnoliopsida; order Brassicales; family Brassicaceae; genus Moricandia; species Moricandia moricandioides. The sequence goes on from CAJHQQ010002999.1 coordinate 10,323, forward strand.
TAGAGTCTCTGTGGATTCGATCCCTTAGTACTATAATGAACCTCTTATTTGAGAGAGTAAACTGGGAAATAGGGTTAATTTGAAAATGAAATAAAATCCCACATCATTAATCTTATGAACTACTCTTGCCAAGAGAAGTAAAATTGCAAGACATAGGGATCGAATCAACAAAGAGTGAGGGCACACAATATATTTATTATAACTCTAATGGTTAAGCTAGGAAAACTATAAATAGAGGTTTTAATTGGAAGTATACCAGGAATATGAAATTGTCTAAATTACTAAAGCGAACGCAAATATAGAAAAGCGGTAGAACTAGGGTTTCAGGCAAGTGAATTATAATGGATAGGATGTAGGAAATTTATTCATATGTGAGAACAATAAATGCTAATCATTCTGACCCCCTCTTTTCCCAACTCTCGTATGCAAGACAGAGAAATGTGTCGTCGATCGACGGCTAAGCCTAGTGTTGATCAACGCTATTCGGACTGGAAGTTCATCCTCTATGTTAATTAGACCAGCTCTGGCATGTATCTAACAACCTAGCTCAATGGAATTGATTATGGCACAGATGCTACTCTCGTAGTTGTCCATGTCCTAAGTTCAGGTTTCTAGTTAGCTACTCTTGAATGCAAGCATTAAACATAATTCCAAACATTGATATTACTTTTCCTAGCAATCCTATTTAGGGGCTAATTCATTAGTACCATTATGAACCCTAAATATAACAGGTGAATTACTCAGACATGATCAAAGAAAACATGATGAACTGAATAATATAATGCATAGAATAATAAATGGGTTCGAATACAAATCTATGAAGGAGTTCAGATCTTCTCCCCTAAACTACTAAAAAGCTTAAGGCAAGAAACTAAAAGTTGTAGAATAAAACATGTCTCCAAAACGTGGTCGTCTCTGCCTAAAAATAGCAGAACCCATATAAATTAGGTCAAAACTCCTCCAAGGGGAATTCTCGTAATTCATCTTCACTTGGGATTTAAGTCGGACAATACTCTGCGAGTGGGCCTTCGATCACAACAAGGATACTCCGTCGATCGATGGTCATGCTTGACTTCGACTCGTACTTAGTTGAATGTGAACATCTCATGGATATCTCGTCTGAATGCTCTAGCAAGCACCATAATCTCCATAATGCTCTGAAACGTACTTGGACCTATAAAGACTCTTAAACACAGTCCAGACCACATAATAGACTCCAAACAGAGTCCAAATGATGATTTAAAGCTGGTAAATAACAAGGGATATCAACTCCCAAACTTAACCTTTTGCTTGTCCTCAAGCAAAACAAAGGTATTCTAGGAAAGAGGTTTGAAAAGCGTGGACTCACATAAAGTATAAATATAACTGTCACCCCTACTATGCAACCGGATAAAAAATGCTAATCGAAGAGAAACTCTATAAGCCCTATCCTACTATAGCAACCATATCCATTTTGTCAGCAACTCGATAAATACTAATTTGACTCACCTCTCTATTGATCTCATTTCCTTGCATAAATATAAAGTGCGGGCTTTACCTTGGGAGTTTCCATCAAATGACACATGGGCTCAATGTAACGACCCGCTCCTGGAGTAGTTTTTTAATTTCGAAGGAAATAAATCGCTGGAGGTTTAGTTGTACAAGGAGCGTATTTTTGTAAGTGTGGAAACACTTTTATTCATGAGAGTTGGAAGAATGAGCCACATTTTTGACTAAGCTTCGGATGTTCGGTAAACACATAGAGCGATCAAAGTCTAAGCGAGGGAATTACTGACTGCCAGATTAACTATGGAAATTTTAGCTATAAAAGAATGCGGGTTCCAAGTAAGGCAAATTGATCAGGTGAAACTGACGAGATTATACAAAAAGAACCTCGGGTCTGCAGGAGTCATATAAGGCAATAAGCGGAGATATTCTTGGAGCCATTGATGATAAGTTTGACCAAGCTAAATAAGGAAACAACACTTAATGGTCGACTTGGTGAGCAAGTCCTGAAATAAGTATAAAAGGAGACCTCCAACCTTCATTTCTCACTCAATTCATAAACAAGAATTAGAGAGAAACCAGAGCATGAACAAATTTTTAGAGAGAAGATTTCGAGAATAAGGATCGAACAAGGAGGAGCTGAGGTGTTCTATGCCAGGAAACGCATGAAGGTTCAGAGTCTTCGATCTTTCTAGATTAACCGAGGTGAGGGCTTGATTCATGGCAACTTAATAGTTAGTATTTTTCGTAGTTTGATTGTTAGGATGAAGATTATGCATTAGAGGAATTGTTTATGGAAAGTTTGTTCTTCGAGATAGTTCTCAAGGATTGAAGAACATTCATACATTCATAGGATATTTGCATGTTAAATTGTGTGAAATGGGGTTATGTTTAATTGAGATGTTTACGTGAAATACTTAGATTTGATCCGACAAGAATTGGAATGTTAGGTTGAAAATGTTATAAAAAAGGATTGAGAATTGAAGGACTTTAAGGAAAGTACGGGATTAGAAGAATGTGACTAAGTTAAGGAAAATATAATATGTTTTGGCTTCGGGCCGTAAAGATGTTATGATCATGTTTTGGCTTCGGGTCGTGTATGTTGGCTTTGGCCCTTATGGACCTTCGGGTTGCAGGTTGGCTTCAGCAGCAGGTTTTCTACGGCCGTAATGGACCGACGGGTCCAAGGTTTGGCTTCAGCCGCAGGTTTGGCTACAGCCGCAGGTTTGGCTTCGGCCACAGGTTTGGCTATAGCAGCAGGTTTGGCTTCACCGCAGGTTTGGCTTCACCGCAGGTTTGGCTTCGGCCGCAGGTTGATGGACCTTCGGGTTGGAATGTAAGGAAATGCTAAGGTAAAGGAATAATAGGACCGGATGTTAGGTTGTTAGTTTTTGAATGCATGAAAACAAATAAGTAATAGGAAAGAAAATTGGCTAAGTAGGAAATGATGCAACACGAATTGCTAGGTTGATAGATTGGAATTGCTAGGTTGTTAGAATGGAATATGGAATTTGATTGCTTGATTATTGAGTTGCATGTGGGCGGTTTTGAGAGTCCTCAGTGAGTAATTTTTTATAGTCATGCCTGTTTTTGGGATGCAAGTAAGGTTGATTGTGTGGACCGGAGCCCGAGGCTATAAAGACCATCGGGAAAGGGTATTTTAAACTTGGGTAATGTTTGGAAATTTTAATAAAGATCTTTACTTAGAATCTTCACTCAACCCCTGCAAATGTGCATACATAGGTATAAAGCCTTTCATGATCCTTTTCTTCCCCTTTTTGTCTCTTCTCAAAATCTTTTTAAATCCCAAACTCAATGGACAACAATGTTGATACAGTCTATCTTGCCATCTTATTTTCGATTTTTTTTTGTCAAAGTTGTAGGCGAATAGTGGGGTCATCAGTAATATTCATATCCCTCACTTCCAACAACGTGTGATCATTCATTTCTGAATTAGAATAATGGGGTCATATGTAATTTACCTACTCCTCTGCATCTTACGGAAAATTTTTTCAATCTTTTATTTTTATAGATGCTGAAGAGAGAGAGAGAGAAAAGGTAATCAGAAGCACACAGAGTGGTACCTTAAAAACTTGTAGAAGGAATCCGATCTGATGTATGCCAAACCCCAAAAAAAGCAAAATAGTTAGTATTAGGTTGGAGATCAGCTTTGGTTCCTTCGAATATTCTTATTAAGTGGCATCTAATGGTAGGATGATCCACTTTGGCATCTCTAGTAATCTCTGCAATCAACAAGTCTAAGAGCGGTGCTAGAGTGTGTTTAGTCAATAAATAAGTTATGATAATAATCTCCTTCTTGACTCAATAATTTTTTTAAAAAAAATAAATAAATAAACTGTAAAAATAACAAAAAAGCTCAAAATAAATTAAAAAAAAAACAGCAAACTCCCCCAGACTTAAATAACAATGTCCCCAGTGTTATCCCGTCTGGTTCGGTTAAGGGAAAAATTAAATCATAAGTAAAAGGTAGAGAGAAAGTCGAAGTTACCAAACTCTGTAAAGAGAGTTGATCAATGGTGAGTAATGATTTTTGACCGATGGTGAAGTGTTGATGTTGACCGATGGTATTTTTGAACCTTTCTACTCCTTCCTTGAAAACCTAAAATAATGAAATAAAAACAGCAACTAATAACTAAATAGTGAAAACCCAAATTAAAACTTAATACACAGTGGGTAGTGTCCATTGTACTCATCCTTTCCTGGTCAACCTTATTTGAGCATTCTCCATTGTATTCATCATTTCTTGGAGTGTTTGAATGCATCCCGTCAGCATGTTAAGATTGGCATCTATGGGCTCTGAAATATCATCTAATTTCTGGTAGATATTATTCCTCATCAAGTCTTGAGAAAGTTTAACGTCGCCAAGCTTGTCTTCCAATAACGTCTCTGTTACCAGCCACTGCCTAAATTCTGTTTGATGACTGCCGATCGATGGCCTAGTGTTTCCGCTGGTCGATTCTGAACTAACTGCTCCAATCGAGTGTTTTTGTTGAATAATCTGATGAGTGTACTCCATCTTCTGCTTCATCTCTTCTATTCATGCGGTTAGCCATCCAATACTGTTGTTGAACAGGTGGTACAGGTCATCAAACCTCTTGTGATGGTCATACGTAATCATCTCCTGGGCTCTGTAAATTCCTTGTACCATGTTGTCAACTTCTTGTGTGCTGTAAGTTGATGTGTCTGGTTTGGCTCTGCGAATGTCTGCTGCATACTCTGCCAAACATAGATGAGTATATTCATGCATGTTGGCTCTCTCAAGAATCTCCTTGATGTCCTCCTTAGACACATTGATGATTCTGCCATCCATGGCTCGTGCATTGACATCGTCATCTCTGTAAAACTCATCTCTCTTCTCCCAACGAAATCTTCTTCGTTGTTGTTGTCAAAAGCTATGGATCCATATTTGGTGAGACCGTCGATCAACGTTAAACGTGTCTTGTCGATCGATGCCGGATCTTTGGTTTCGCTCAACCGACTGAAGTCTCTAGACTTTAAGAACTCAAATACATTGCGCTCAACGGATTCTTGTGGGTAAAGTTTTGTGCAATCTGTGTTGGTGTGCTCTGGTGCCAACTCACGGTATTGCTGGCCAGTGTAGACAATATCTTATGGGCTGTCTTCTTCATTCTAATCTCTGGCATGAGTGTCGGTCGATGGTTGAGGTTCTAAATCAATTGATTCTTGATTGTTGAGACCGTCAATCGAGTGTTGAAGCTGAGTGTCAATAAATGTTGTATCCACAGACTCTTTCTTTAGGTCAAAATCACAGAAGCATGTGGTAATAAGACCTGTTTCTTCCATGTCAAGACCACGGTACTCAATGATTTTGTCTGCCTTGTAGTCCTCATCATACTCTTGGCAGCCGGATCATATCCTAAATCAGGATGGTGAGTGTCGATCGATGCTGAAGTGTGGGTGTCGACCGACTATTGAATTTTATCACCGTCGACCAATTTTCGGGGATCGGTATCGATCGATGCTCTATCATCCGACTCTTCCTTGTGATCATAGTCACAAAACTATGTAGCTACATGTCCGGCATCATTACCCAAATTGATGAGAGAAGCATGTTTTTCTTCATGTCGCAGATAGCTACCACTGTGGCCATGAATGCTCTTCCAAGGAGTAAGGAAGAGTTCCAGTCAATCTTCATATCTATCACATAGAAGTCTACTGGGAGTAAGGTGTTGCAAATCTGCACTGTGACGTCTCTGGCTATCCCTCCTGAATTCACTTTGGAGCAGTCCAAAAAAGTGAATGAATCACTGGAAGGCGCCACTTTCAGGCTCAGCTTATCTTCCATAGCTTTAGGCATGATGCTGAGTGCTGATCCAGTATCGCATAGGGCATTGGGAAACTCATGGCCTTTGACAAAACATTGGAATCACGAACTTCCCAGGGTCACTTTTATTCTTGAGAGTGATCCTCTGCTTCAGCTTCTCTCTGAGGTCATTGAACATGCGCTCTATGTCCTCATTTGTCTCTTTGGATTCCCTGAAAAACATCCACAATCTATGAGTATAGTACGCTTCATCAAATTGAGTATCTAGAGGAATTTTAAAAACTTTTTTGGCATAGCCGTCCTCTTTTTCAGTTGTTTCTCTGCGCAAATGTTTAGGAATATTTTGTTTCCTTCTGGATTGTCTTTCTGTTATCATTGGCTCAGGTGTATCGGTATTTCATTCAGACTTGGTAGACGAACTCGTTCTACTGTTGAATACCGTCGATCGATGTTGATCGATGTTCAAAGACTCACATGAATCTATACTCTGAGGGTTCCGTCTACTGATGCTAAACAATGGGTGTCGATCAACACTAGTGAGAACTACCGAAAGACAATACAGTTTATATTCAAAAATATCCCTCTTGGAGCTGTTCTCTCTTCACCTCTTGCCAAAAATCATCACCTATCAATGAACTGACGTGGTGTTTCTAACCAGCTTCATTCGTCTCTTTAATCTGAGTCTCATGTCTCGGAATGGCCTCACTGGTCTGGACCACTTGATTCTCCAAGTTCTTGACATGAGTGTTGAGTCTCAAACTTTGTGTTGAGTTTTATGTAGAGAGCATATATCTTTCCATTGAAATTCCTAGTCGTCTGCTGCTGCTGCTCCAATACTCTGTCAACCATAGCTTCGAACTTACTCTCCTGTGTCTTTGGATGTATGTTCTGATAAGAAGATCCAAAGGTCTTGTTGTTGTAGCTGGGCCTCTGCTGCTGTGAACTCTGGTTGTAGTTGCTCATGTTGCCACCATAGGAGTTTCTGTTGTAGCTTTGGTTTCCCTGTCTCTGGAAGCTGTTTCCACAAATGAAATTCACATCTTCTTCTTCTTCCTCTTCTTCTATAGATTTCACTTCTTGCTTCCTGAGGAACTTCTGAACACTGTCCAGCTTTCCTTTGACTTCATCCTTGCTCAAAGCTGGAGCTGATTTCTTCCTCATTGGTTGTGTCTAGTGCAGAAGTTTCCCTCACTGGTTGTGTAATAACCCTCATGATCCAATGATTTTTTGGTCGAGAAAAATTCCGCCTGACTAGTTCGGAGTTGGTCTATCAGATTTAAAAATAAAATCGAACCGATGAATTAATGTTACGACGGGACTGTCATGTGGTTGAAAAGCCTTCTCTTAATAGTTTTGGTCGAGTATTAATTATGTTGGTCGAATTTTGTTCAAGCTGGACGAGTAAAGACGAAGCAGGATGAGATTCAAAGGTTGAGAAAATTTTTAGTCAAAAACTGTCTAAAGATTATCGACCAGCATCATGAATGGTTTCTGACCCGTCTTGTGCCTTTCACCAACCTGCCTGTTTGCTTCATTTAAATGATCAGGTGATTGTCACAAGCTGCCTGTCTGCTTGCTTGCTTCCTTGCTGGACGAGAATATCTGAGAAGCACATGACTGAGTTAAGCTTTCTTCATGTGAAGGAAAGGAAAGCAGCTTGGCTGCTGGGAGTGATGAAGCAGCTCTCCACCTGTCCACTCTCAGTCCTGCTTTGTGTTAATTAAACCCTCAGCTGAAGCAACTTCTTATGCTATAAAATATCTTCTTCTTTCCTATGGACGTTCTGAAGCAGAGAGCAAAAACCAGACAGAAAAGTTTAGAGAGAAAGAGAGAAAGAAGACAGAAATCTGTGACAAAAATTGAGAGAAAAATTAAGAGAAAAATCAGAAGAGAGATCTGAGCATGGACGATCCTTTCCAACCTTCTTGTGCTTTGAATCAGTGACTCTGGTGTTTGGAAAAAATTGTATCTGGTCTAGGAGATCCGTGAGATCAGTCCACAACTTATCAGTCTTGATTGTTGAACCGGTAAGACCTTAAATCAGTTTGTTCAGATCAGTTTAATCAGATCAGTTTTAAGGAAGCTTCATCTGATGGAAACCCTAAGTTATGCTCTGTTCTGTCATGAGTTGAACCAAATCTTGATCTCTTTGTTTGAAGGTCAGGAAGTGATCTTAGCATGAAGAGAGTGAGCTACCAAGTTCATCCATCACTGAAGTAAAACCGGTAAGGCCTTCGCCCTTGTTGTCTGGTCAGTCTGAATAGAACCGGATGGTGATAGGTTAAGCTACTGCATGGATAATTTGTCAAAGGCATTGTAAGGTTCAGGCTTGTTTAGTTTCAGTTTGAATCAACCTCATGGAACCCTTAGCTAAGTTGTTATGAATTGACTGGAATTAAACCGAACATAACTCAATTTGATCTTTTCTAGTACTGATCTGAGCCGAGCTGTCTATGGTCTGAAATTTTCATATCCTGATCTATTCTGAGTTGATCTGAACTGCTAAGCTTTGTCCTGAACCGAGCTGATAAGATTTGATATAAGTTCTTCTTCGAAACCGAGCTGCTGGATTAATGATCTTTTGTACCAAACTGCTTTGTTTTAGGTCAGTGGTGGGATCAACCGGATCCTTCCTTTTGGACGTTCTGAATTAGAAGTGAAGTGGAGTGTGATTAGCTTGAGCTCGAGTCTAGTCTTTGTTAGCAAATCTCATATAATCAAAGGTCAGTCTAGATAGATGACTAATGAGTTATGAATAAGGGTTGCTTGAGTAAAATAAATGATTATGGGTGATACATAAGTAAGTCTCTTGAACTATATTAAACTGCGAAGTGTTTACATATTATAAACACTTAAGAAATATTTTGAATTATTATTTGAGGTTTATCACGAGCCTTAGTACTTGTTCTCAAGTACTAATTCATAAGTATATTATTAAGTATATGAGTATGAATCATGTGAAGTCTTATCGTATTCACTCTCCCTAAAGTCCCCGCATTACCGTGACTTGGTCCTGCGAATGGAACAAGGTCATGAAGACACGATGATAGGGTAGCATCCTGGAGGCTGTGTATTGCATGACAATGCAATCTCGAATGTTCATAAGGACGTTTGAGGATGATGGTAATGCTAACTCACTAGGCTCGATTAGCCTTTGTGGTTTATCGGGTCTAGTATATATATATAGTGTATTGATATATGAGTGAATGGCGGGTGAGATGGAGGTGATGTTTAAGATAGGATTCACATCGATGGAATGATAGGCCTTATATATATAATAATTAAGGAATATATTTCCTCTGCATTCAAATGGTGTCGATTGCTCGGGATACTATTGATATGTGTTGGGGGTGCGGGATTAGACTCACTCAGTAAACTAGTTACTCATGACTCATTTGTGATGCATGTAACCAATAAGCGGGAGACAGCCAGCAGAAGTTTTATTATCCTTGCAAAGTAGTTTTGAAATATCCCATGTATAATGTTTGTTGACCGAAACCCTCGAGGTTAATCATTAATATTTTGTAAGATGCTTTTGAAAATATATTATATAATGTATTAAATAATGTTTCTTTAAGTACGAGTTTCATATGATATTAGTCTTTTTCTGGATGAACTAACTATTTGGTATTACTCAGTCGGGTTGAAAAGCCTCGGGTTGTACCTAATAGGATGTGTACTTAGGCGATTGGCCTAAGGTACATAGATCTATTCCGGGAACTTCGGGTTAATCGTTGAGGTACACATTGTGGCCTCTCGGTTTGGATAAAGTTACTAGTGATTGGATGTGCATGTTCTTGTTTGATTGTTGCACGGCTGGTCGAGTTAACTTGTACTTAGACCAGATTGGGGGTGTCACAGTCTGGATGGTATGGAAATTCATATAAGGCCTAGACCTTGCATGAAGAAAATGTGGCTGTCTTGATTCAGATCATAAGATATGATTGTGAACAAGATATGATGAAGGAATGATCGGAAATGATCATGAAGTGACTCCACCTTATCGGGAAATGACAAAAAGGCTTAGCCACAGGTAATAGGCTAAAGGAAAGGAGCTGGACAAGCTGTACAAGCTGAGTTATCAGCTTAAACTCTCGCTAGCCAGCTCACACTAGCTGAACACCAGCAGAATACTAGTTGGATACTCACTAACCAACTCAGACCAGCAAAACACTAGCTGTACCAACTGAATATCAGATGGGCAAGCTGTAGTAGCTGAGTTACCAGCTCTGAGAAATCACTGGACAGCTCACAGTAGCTGTATAGTAGCTGAACACACACTGATCAGCTCAGACTAGCTGAAGTACTAGTTGAGCTAGCTGGCCGAGCTGGCGATTAGCCGTGCAACAATCAAACAAGAACTTGCACAGCCGATCACTATTAACTTAAACCAAACCGAGAGGCCACAATGTGTACCTCAACGATTAACCCAAAGTTCTCGGAAAAGATCCAGGTACCTTAGGCCAATCGCCTAAGTACACATATCCTATTAGGTACAACCCGAGGCTTTTCAACCTTACTGAATAATACCAAATAGTTAGTTCATCTTGACAAAGACTAATATCATATGGAACTCGTACTTAAAGAAACATTCTTTAATACATTATATCATATTCTTTCAAAAGCATCTTACAAAATATTAATGATTAACCTCGAGGTTTTCGGTCAACAAACTTTATACATAGGATATATCAAAACTACTTTGTAAGGATAATAAAACTACCGCTGGCTAATGCTGTTTCTTCCCGTCCTAGAGTAAAGGTCTCCCGCCTACTGGTTAGCTGCATCACAAATGAGTCATGAGTAACTAGTTTACTCAGTGAGTCTAATCCCGCACCCCCAACACATATTAATAATATCCCGAGCAGTCGACACAATTTAAATGCAGTGGAAATATATTCCATAATTATTATTATATATAAGGCTTATCATTCCATCGATGTGAATCATATCTTAAAACATCACCTCCATGTTACCCGTCACTCACACATATATATATATAAGCTAAACCCAGAAAACCACCAAGGCTAACCGAGCCTAACGGGAAAATAAATATAACCATCCTCTCCATCAGATATTCCAAGATCGAACATCTAATGCTGCATGCAGTTACACGGTCTCCCGGGTGTGACCCCATCATCGTGTCTTCGTGACCTTGTTCCATATCGCAGGACCAATTCACAGTAATGCGGGAACTTTAGGGAGAGTGAGTATACAATAAGACTTCACATGACTCATAATTTTATATTTATATAGTAGTACTTGAGAACAAGTACTAAGGCTCGAGATAAACCTCAAAAATAATTCATAATATTTCTTAAGTGTTTAGAATAAGTAAACACTTCACAGTTTAATATAGTTCAAGAGACTTACTTATCTATCAACCATAATCATTTATTTTAATCAAGTAACCCTCATTCATAACTCATCAGTCATCCATCTAGACTCACCTTTAAATCTATGAGATTGGCCAAGGAAGGCTAAAATCGAGCTCAAGCCAAACGTTCATAACTTGCTGATAATTCCCAAAGTAGAATGAGGACAAGACATGTTTCGGCTGGTCCTACCACTGACCTCGACCATATGAACCAATAACATAACGGTTGGAACAAAGGTTAATCAGTCCGGTACAAGCAGAATTCAACTCAACTCAGTTCATTAACTTATATCACTTCACTAACGGTTCTAGGAAAAAGATAAGTCCATGATCAAATTATTACCAATAAATAATATGCCTCTTATTGATGAACCAGATTTATTGTTCAAGCTTCTCTCGACCATTGACCTGAAACAGAGCAGTTCGGTGTACAAGATCATCAATCCAACAGTTCGGTTTGGAAGAAGAAACTTAAATCAGATTTTATCAGCTCGGTTCAGGAAAAAGCTTAGCAGTTCAGATCAACTCAGACTAGATCAGGATATGACAAGTTCAAACCATAGAAAGCTCGGCTCAGATCCATTCAAGACAAGATCAAATCAGTTCGGTTTAATTTAGACATTTTACATAAATTCAGCTACAGTTTTTATGAGATATATTTAATCATAAACCAACCATAACTGATCCATAAATCAACTTAGACAACTGATATGGACAGGTTAATCAACCCAAATCACTCGGTTTTAATCAAACTGAACAGCAACAAGAGACTGAAGCTTACCGAAATTAACCAACGGTGTAGATGGTCTCGGCGGATCCTTTTCTTCAAGGTTAATACACCGCTGACAACAAAACAGAGAGATAAGGTTCGGTTCAAACTCAGAAAGAACATAGAATGGCTTAAGGTTTACTCCAGACATGAAGCATCCCAAAAACTGATCTGATTAAACTGATCCGAACAAACTGATTTAAGGTCTTACCGGTTCAATAATCAAGACTGATAAGCTGTGAAGTGATCTCATGAATCTTCTGGACCAGATAAAACTTTTCCACACACCACAGTCACTGATTCAAAGCACAAGAAGGCTAGAAAGGGTCGTCCATGTGAGATCTCTCTTCTTATTTTTCCCTGAATGTTTCTCTCAATTTTTCTAACAGATTTTTCTATCTTCTTTCTCTCTAAACGTTTCTGTCTGGTTTTGCTCTCTGTTTCAGAACGTGAGAAGCAGGTGACTGAGAGGATTAAGTAGCTGATAAAAGCTTTGTGTGTGTGTGTCCAGGTTAACACAAAGCTTTGGTGTGCAAGGGACAGCTGGTGTCCTGCTTCAGCTTCTCCAGCAACCAAGCAGCTCACAGTTTCCTTGCTTTGAAGAAAGCTTTCCAGCCACATGATTTTTATTTTATAGATCTGAGCCAGCAAGCAAGCAGGCAGCTTGTGAATGTCATGTGACATTTACTACAGAAGCAAGCAAGCAGGAAGGTGCATCTCACATGTCCAGGTCAGGAAGGAAGCAAGCAGCCAGACAGCACATGACATGCACATGAATCGCAAGCAGCTGAAAGTATTCGAGACCAGTTCTCGATCAAATGTTTTCCGTCCATTGGTTCTCGGCTTGCTTTTGGATAAACTCGTCCTGCTTATATATAACTCGAACATAATAATTAACACTCGATCGAAACTATCAAAGGAAATCCTTCTGACCGTAATACAGTCCCGTTGAGACATTAATTCATCGGGTCGGTTTATTTTTAAATCCGGTCGACCAACTCCGAACTGGTCGAGCGGAAATTTTATCGACCAAAAATTCATGGCTCGTGAGGGTTATTACACAGACCTTCCATTCGACCTTTGAAATCTTGACCTTAACCCTATCGACCAGCTTGCTTGTTCACTTGTCCTAGGTCCATGCCTCCGGTCCTTACAAGGATCGGGGATGCTACAAAGACCCTTAGCCCAAAGAGGAGGAGGCCTTACTTGTGACATTTGAGGACTATCCCAACCCTTGAAAAGTGGTGGCATCGAGGGAATGAACACATCGTCCTGTGAGAAAGGAGTTAGATTATTTTGACAGCCTCTACTATAACGCTTGGCAGAGCGTTACCATCGAGCCCACCAAGTTCACCGATAAGTGAACTCTGAAGAAGCTGGGGCTCTACACAGATTTTAGACAGATGGTAAAGGAGATTGGACTGGGCACCATGGCTACTAAGCCATATCCTCTATATCCCGAGCTGGTTCGATAGTGCATAGCTACGGCTCAGGTGCTCTACAAGAGCCCCAGGGTGAAGGTGGCGCATGAGGCCATCCAGACTTTTCTTATCAGAGGCATCCGGTACCGGATTCCTATCCCGCAGCTCTGTGAGATTTATGGCTTCGACATCGGTACCAGCGCATGTTCAGTTGCAGCTTTCCCTAGTCTACCTATCTTCTGGGGCCTCATCGGGACATGCCATTTTGACTCAGGCTCAGCCACTCAGACGGACGTCCATCACCCTACTCTGAGCTATTTCCTGAAGGTCCTTGCCAACACTCTGTTGTGAAAGATGGAACCCAACAAGGTTAGGGTTCAAGAGCTAACATTGTTGTACTATTCCATAAGGGAATTAGTTGGGCTCGACGACGAGGTCTTTCCTCCACCTATGAGAAATCAGCAGATGAAATTGGGGGCCATATTTGTTGAGCACCTAGCGACCTTGAAGGACAAACCCTTCAAGAATTCTGGCTTGAAGAAGGACACGATCAGGAGCCTCTTGACACCTATCTTCAGCTTTCTTGGCATTAGCTTTGAGGGAGCTTTGGTGGAGAGAGAGCTTCGATTCATGGATGAGGGTCACTTGACGAGGACCCAGTGGCTGAAGGAGGGGCGCTATTGGTCCTTTGTGGATAACGAGGGCCTTGGATGATAGAGCTTCCAGTGCGCGAGGTGACGGACGTATCTGATGATCTACAGCGCCTCACATTCCATCCAACTGAGCGCCACCTCCACACGGCACCCCTCAGAGTATGACGCAGAGGAGGCCTCAGATTAGCCCACCCGGTCTACTAACCAATCCGGGACAGATTACATTGGGTAAAATGTAATTTAAGTCTGCGGGTGGTTTGCTAATGCTATTTATTTGTTTTCGAATTGTATCTCTATAATTATATGTCTTTCTATAAGTTTTTCAAAAGTTTTTTATGGAGTCAAGAAGGAGAGTATGATCAAAATTTATTATTGACTAACCACACTTTAGCACCATTCTTAGAAGGTTGTTTGCAAGGATTACAAGAGATACCAAAGTGGATCATCCTGCCACTATATCACACTTGCTTAGAAAGTTTTAAGGAACCAAAGCTGATTTCCAACAATAATCCTGACATTATCAGCTTACTTTGGGATTTTGTATACACTGGATCGGATTCCTTCTGAAAGTCTGGAAGGTAAAAGTCTGTGTGCTTCTGATTCCCCTCTCTTTCCCCTTTAGATAAAAAGGATCGAACACGATTTGGTGGCTACAACCATTAAAGCTTGATTCATATGATTATAGAAAAAGATAAATGTCGAAAAGAAGTGAACAGGATCTGGTGGCAAAAATCATTAGGTCTTGATTCATAGAAACATGCTTAAATATCTCAGTCAATTAATAAAATTAAATGATACCCTTAAAAGAAGGGAGACATTGACTGAGGAGAAGTGAGAAGAGAAAGAGGAAAGGAATCAGAGAAGACTGCATATGTGTTTATATACTTGCAGGGGTAAGAGTCCATGTATCCTTTGATCGATACTCCAAAGGTAAAGCTTACACATTTATTTTATGTAAAGAAATGAAATGAGTAGAGGGGCAAGTCAGACTAGTATTCGCTGAGTTGTTGGTAGAATGGATTTGGTTGCTACACTAGTATATGGTATATAAAGTTTCTCTATAATTGATTTTATAGGATGTGGTTGCAACAAAGTAGAGTGACAGTTATACTGAAACATTATGTAAGTCTCCGCTTTTCAAAACTCTTACGGAAGCTTTGTTTGTTTTAGGACAAGCAAAAGGTTAATTTTGGGGGAGTTGATATACCATGGATTTTACCTATTTTACCTATGATATATAGAGTATTTTTAGAGTCTTTTATATGCATTTGGTACTGTTTTAGAGTCTCTACAGGGTCCAGGTACTCATTGGAAGCAATTGGAGATTTTGGGATATTTTGGAGCATTTAGGATGCTCAGCAGAAACTCAGAGTTTGATCCAGATTTATGAAGGGACCATCGATCGATGTCACACACTGTGCGTCGATCCTTAGCCAAGTCGACAGCAAGATTGGTGAAGGCTTGATAAATTACAAATTTTACCTAGAAGTTTCATTAGTTGCAAGATAAGTCTCTGGCTGAAATTTAGACTATTTACTAGGGTTTTCTATCATAGTTTTAACCTAAGTCAATGATATATAAGGAAAATTTGTCTTCTAAGTTACACAAGAGTTTTGGAATTAAGAGTTGGAACACATTGCTACATCTATTCGAGAGAAAGATTTGATCATCATTACAGAGAAGATCTTGAACTCCTTATCTTTTTACTCAGTTTATTCTATGAAATTTATTCAGAATTTACTCATGTTCTTTATTTCTATGTATGAGTATTTCTCTGTTAGATTTAGGGTTATTCAATGGTAACAACATATTGCTGATTTTATAGAATTTTTGGGGTAATCATATTTGGTTCTTTGTTTAAGTTGATCTTAGTGCTAGGTTGAACTTGATCACTTCAACCTTAGAAATTTGGGTTCTATAGCAGAAGTGAGAGATTGCTTATAACCCGAAATCTATCTTAAACAATCTAAATACTGGTAATAAACGAGAGTTGAATTGGAAGTTTAGAAAACTCATCAAACCGCGAAATCAATATTGTTTAGAATGAGCATCGATCGACGCCACCTTATGGCCATCGATCGATACTCAATTGAGATGCACGAAAACGATCTCCTATACCCTAAGGTTTGAGTTCCGAACGATGCTTAATAAAACCCTAGCAATCTATAAATTTGTAATATTTAACTTACCTAAGAATTTTTCCTAAGTCTAATCTTTTAATTTGATTCTCATAAAACAAATCAATCCTGAAATTTCTTTTATTGTTACTATTACAATTCATCTAGCTTTCATTCAGAAATAATAAGTCTATTGTGCAATCCTAGAGTCTATGTGGATTCGATCTCTAAGTACTACATTGAACCTCTTATTTGAGAGAGTAAAGTGGGAAATTGGGTTAATTTAAAAGTGAAATAAACCCCACATCAGAAGCCCTGAAAAACAAACGACCAAACATAGCACATTTACGAATCTTTGGATGCATTGCCTATGCAAAAGTTGAGACTACACATCTTATGAAGCTTGATGATCGATTTCGTATGTTAGTACATCTCGGAAAAGAGCTAGGATCAAAAACTTATGGATTACTTGATCCAATAAATCGAAAGGTGGTGGTTAGCAGGGATGTGATCTTCGATGAGAGTAAGAGCTGGAATTGGAAGAAATCAATCGTAGAAGACGATGCAACAGGGTTTACAATCAACTTTGGAGAATTTGGAAAGGTATAACAATGGATGCTGATAACTCTTGGGAATCAGAAAACAGAGATGACGAAAACACAGATATCATTGTCGTTGGTGATCATGATGAAGATTATTCCATGCCGGACTCTGAAGAAAAAGATGCAGAAGAAGAGACACATGAAAATACATTAAGAAGATCTACGAGGGAGATTAGAAAGCCGAGTTACCTGGATGACTACATACTACTTGTAGAGCTTGATTGTGAGCGTCTTTTGTTAACTATAGACAATGAACCTTGGAGCTTTAGCGAAGCAAGAGAGAATTAAGATGGAATCACATTGTGTCAAGAAAGATATGCTAAGAAGATTCTTGAAGAAACTGGAATGGAAGCCTGGAACGCGGTTCATGCGCCCATGGAACCAGGTCTGAAGATCTGAAAAGCACTAAGGGAACAGAGTATTGATGAAGGAGAATATAGAAGAAAAATTGGGTGTATACGGTATTTACTCCATACACGTCCAGACCTATCGTTTTGTGTTGGAGTATGTAGTAGATACATGCAGTCAGCTAAGAAATCACACGGAGCAGCCATGAAGCGAATTTTACGATACCTACATGGAACTGTTCCTTACGGGTTGGGGTTTAGTTGAGCAACGAGTACAACACTTGAAAGATTAAGTGAAAGTAGTCACAATGTTTATGAAGATGATGGGAGAAGTACTACTGGTCACATCTTCTATTACTCTGACAGCCCTATATAGTGGTGCTCTACTAAACATTCACATTATCCCGCATTATCATCATGTGAGGCCGAATTCATGGCTGCAAATGAGGCAGAAAAGCAAGGAATTTGGTTAGAAGAGCTTCTCGGAAAGATTATTGGATGTGAGAGTGAGAAAGTAACGATCTGGATTGATAAAAAATCTGCCATAGCTCTCAGAAGAATCCCGTGTTCCATGGACGAAGCAAGCATATTCATCAACGTTATCACTTCATCCATGAATGTGTTGAGAATGATTTGATCGATGTTAAGCATGTTCTTGGAGTACAACAAAGAGCAAACAGCTTGACAAAAGCATTAGGACGACTGAACGTTAAAGAGATGAGAGACCTTGTTGGAGTTATAAACTTATCAAAAATGGACTTCAAGTTTAAAGGGGAGAATGTTGAAAGTAAACTTGAAGATAGCTTGGTTCCAAGCTAGACTAGATTTTATGAAAAAAAAAGGAATTTCATATTATTTAAGAGTTATCTAAATAACTTAAGACTATTGAGATTAGGAATTTGAGATCATTATATAAAAAGATGTAAGGTTGTCGATAACTTATGAGTTTTGTGACTGAAAGATTGAGAGCTTGATTTTTGAGTTATTTTCTCAAGTTAATAATAAAAGAGTTATTCTTGTTATTGTGTTCTATAAACTTACTATACAAAGCTTAGATTTATACTTTTCAAATGTTTTTGGATGCCACTTTCTATAAACTGTTTCAAAATCTTATAAAAATTTATTTCTGCTGCTTCACTTGTTTTATCTTTCAGGTTAAAGAGCAAGGCAAATTGTGTTATGGTCTCTTCGAAACAAACGGTATAAGTTAATCAGTTTGTACTAAAATATGCATGTAATACCCGTAATTTCAAAATTAGATAAATAAATAATAATTTCTAAAATTTTCATTTATTAATTCTTAAAAGTCAATATCAATTCCATAAATCAATTATTTAAATAACACCCGAAAATGTCGATAAAAACATAAATCCATAAGTCTGAAAAGAAAGAAAAAGAAACGTCCAAAAGCACCTGCCCGAAATGGCCACTCCAGATCATCAGTCTCACCTGAAAGGAGGAAGAAAGAAGGGTGAGCAACATGGGAGTCACTCAGTGAGGTATGAGATGCTAGACATGCAAACCACTGACTTGAATAAATAGAACTCTCACTATAAAATTTTAGCTCTAATAGAAACAAACACGATGCCTAGAGCATCAAACAAAAAGAAAATGCGATGATACCACATAGCTAGCCCACGCACCCCAAATTCTCTTCATAAGGATATATACATTTGAAGCGTTGCTAGTACAGTTTGTCTATGTACCCCCACCCATCGTAGCGCTGAATGCAAACGTCTCTGCACCACGCATCACATAGTAGTGTCGAAGCTCAAAAGTCCTTGAACTCATACCCTCCATCGTAGCATCGGAGCTGAGACATCTCTGAGCTCACTTCCCACACATAGTCCCTACTCATAACTATGTATACGTTCATATAAATAGCATGACTCAACATCACACAATCCAATCAACAGTTGAATCCTCTAGACCTCTAGTTCCAGTTTACAATGAATGAATTAACTACCAAAAATGACTCAAATAGGCTCAATTCAAACAGATGGATCATGTTTAAAAATCTAAGCTACAATATAAAGAATTCTACACTGGTACGGGATTTACGGAATAGACCCTCATGTTTGCCGCGGATTCTGAAGAAAATCTGAGAAAACACCGACTCGCCTTGATAACTCTAAAACAGCAATTCTGGAACTCTCTGAAAAAGATGAATATGATGATTCTGGCATATCTGAACCCTAGATAAAACATATGAATAAGCATAACTCTCAGAAAATAGCTTTATCTCCAGGGTGGTCGCAAACGAAGACTACATCAACACCTCTCACAAAAATAAGCATAACTCTCAGAAAATAATTTGGAATGATTATCCGCTTATTGGAGATGATAGATAAAGAATTTATTACTTACTGAAAAATGTACAAACTGAAACCTTTGTTTCTTTCAACCGTTCCTCCCTTACACCGGGACTAGTCGGAACTGTCTCTGCAACTCAACGGTCTTCTCTGCCTAGACGCAACGTCCATAATTTTATAATTGTACCTCGGTTTGACGATCAGGAAGATGATTTAGAAATATGACATCTAGATCTTTCTATTTATATATCGCTCATTTTCTGAATCATTATGGATAAACGGCAAAACTCAGATGAAGTTCACTGATCGAGGATCAGATATGCAGTTAACAGTCTCAAGGAAATAACCATAACGCTTAGAGAAAATTTCAAATGGCAATATTTTTTCTTCTACACATATATCTATGAGTCAAGAACATAACCTCGAAATTTGGCTTCAAAATCCTCGGTTTTGATTAGTCTTTAGTTTGATCTACCAAAACGTGTTGTTGGGCCTTAATCTCTTTTTCGGATTATGTGATGACTCCTCCTTCATAATGTCTTTTGGTGGCTGATCCGGTGACTTTCCGGCATAGCTTCGCCACTCTATAAATTTCTCCCAAAATTCACCATCCTCTTTAAAGAGAAAATTACGTTTTCTACATATTAATTTAGATTTACTGTATCGAATTATTTGGGCTGAGATTTGGGCCGTTACAATGCATTTACCTGAAAAGTTACATAGGTTAGTGATGAATTAGAACCTAATATAGATGTATTGTCTTGTCAAACATGCATGCTTCCTCGTCATGAGGAAAAATATTTATTGATGTGAGGATTGCGATTTGACTTTCATCAAACATGCATTTTTCTTCTTCATGAGGAAAAATAATTACTGATGTGAGGATTGCGATTTGATTTTCATCAAATCCCTCGTAGGAAGCAATATTTAGTGCATAATTCATCCATTAATTCGACTTGTGGATTGTGGAAACACTTAAAATTGTCGCATCCATGTACAAAACAAAAAATATTTTAAAGAGAAAATGTTTAAAATGGTCTAGACCTTTTGAAATATTGTATAGTTTTTGTAATCAAGATTTAAGGATTGATTCAGCCTTCGATTTCGTTATGTGACAAATATTGTGGGTGCTAATGCAAGTTCCTCCATGTTGTGGAGGGTATTATGAGGTTTCATCAAATGTGTTTTCTGGTTCATCGGATAGACGAAAGCTTGAGCAGGTCCTTCTTTTATCTGTTTGTAGAGTTAGATTGTGATCTTTCCTCTCGTTTGTTTTCCCTCAGTACTGGCGTCAAAATTCTTTGTCAAGGATCTAGCTTAAGGTTGTGTTCTCTCTAACTTGGTTCCTTTGTTGTTTTAAGTTCTTTATGTATTGTGTCTCTCTTGTGAGCTTTTGGCTCCGGAAGGTTGTCAATCCTTGCCGGCCTTTATAAAAGTTCAATTGATCAATATATTCCATCAGATGACAAAAAAAAAGAAGATCTAGTTCACCTTAGTACTTATGAGAAAAGAGACAGTTACATATGCTCTTGAGTTTCTTGATCAATCTTGAAGAGAAGGCTCAATGCATAGAGAATATTTTTGGTTTGGCTATGTATATCCTTTTTCTGTGGTTCGTCTTTTACATATCAAATTAAAAAGGCAGCCTTACACATTGGCAAATATTGATACACATACATCATTTTAGTAGATCCGGGGCCGAAACTTCTAATCCCATCCAAGTTCGAAACTACGTCATTTAATATTCCCTCTGTTTTATAAAAATATATTTTTGAGATTTTCACACATATTAAAAAAGCTCATTAATCACTATAATAAATGTATTGTTTCTGTAATTTTTTATTTTCAATAAAATTTAACCAATAATAAATCAATAAAATCAGTTATTTTTTAAAAATTTACAATATTTTCATAGAATACAAAAAAAATATATCTTTGTGAGACTAATTTATTTTTCTAAAAAATTTATCTTAGTGTAACGGAAGAATTATTATTCGAACTAGAGATCTTTAATACAATGGTTAAGATCATTTCCACTTGAGCTATTGACCATCTGGTTCCTAGCATTTTCATCACGTTCATTACTATTAATACACATAATAAAGTCAAGTATGCATTAATTACTACCATGATGCAGTCGAATAGACATAATTAAAAACCATACGATTATAAACTTGTGTACTTATTTCAATCTTACACAGAAACTCGCTTTCTTGCCATTATAAAAACACAACAACGAAAATATAAAGATTTATTTAGAGAAACAAACATAACACACTTGATAAAGAAAATAAAGAAAGGTACATTAAACCGGATAAAACATCACATTACTTGAAGTTCATTCTCCGTTACTTAACGCCTTGATTAAACCACACTTCTTAAGTTCCCCTTTAACCTTCTCCATCTCATCCTTGGGCAACGTCACCGTCACACACCTCTCCTCCTCCTTAGCCGCTGGAAAAACGACCACAACTCCATCGTCTCCTATCCCCTGAACATTACAATGAACCGATGTCGGAGAGGCATGCCTTACTTTTGCCTCGTAAAAATCCACTTCACTCATATCCACAAACGTCAATTTCGCTCCATATACAATAAAGTCCAAAACACCATCATCGCTCTCCCCAAGCTCATTGATCAACAACGTCTCATCGGTCGCTTCTCCGATCGCTTTTACAATCTCCTCCAAACTTACATGAACCACAGAAAAATCGACGTGAACGGAGCTAATCATCTGGGTGTTACTCACCGCTCTTGGTTTCAGTCCGTTCGGATCCGGTCTGATGAGTGTGATCGCAACCGGCTCAGATTTTCCTCTAGCCTTCGCTATGCATTTCCATATGATCCCACTAACAATCTCGAATTCATTTTTGTTTACAGAAAAATATGATTTTATATCGTTGACGGTTACATTGAAGGAGTATGTTGTCATTTTGCTGTTGTTCGGAGCAACCCACAGGTCTCCAACCAGGTCAACCCGTTTGATGGAACCCGGTTCTTTACCCGTAGAAGTTGGGTTTGGAAAACATCTTTCAAAGTCAGAGGGTTTGGGGCACTGGATCTCTTCACCAGCTAAGATTCGAGACCATAAGTTGAAAAAGTGAGAAAGAGAGAATGGATCTCCCATGATATGTGCCCAACTTAAGCCAAAAGCTAATCCACCGCACTTAAACCGGGTCATCTACAAAAACAAAACCAAAACCAAAGTAGACCTATTTTTTACTTTGCACTGGTGTAATTTTCTTTGGCTAATTGAGTACCGCTATTTCATGCTTTGTTCACTCACTAATAGACCATGTTAAATATCTGAAATATATATTTTAATTACATGTCATGAATTTTTTTTTCAAATTTCTAAAATCTGTAAAGAAATTTTACTTTGTCGCGAGTTCCATAGAAAAGCACTCTTTTACATATCCAGAATTGGTCCTCATGCTCAGTGCCGTGTCACAGTATCAAAAAAAAAAAAAAACTTTCGCTTATAACAACAATTTTTTTAAAAGTTGAGGGCATCATCCTTTCAGAGGCATAATATAGCTATAAGAACTTGAGTTATAATGAAATGAAATCAATATTATAATTAGGATTTAGAAAACAGGGGCTTATGGTGAATACATGTGTTTCCTAAGAAACAAATAATGTAGACAATTGTTAATTGTCAAACATTCAGAGTAAATAGATGTTGGTGACTATAGTTTTGAATGCATTTTTGAAATATTAAAATTTCAAGTTGAGAAAAATTTATCTTTGTTTGATTATGCCATATAAACACTGAATAATTTAATAATTCTATTTTAAAAGTTAGTTATAAAATTTAATGATAAATACTTGATTAGTATTTAAAAAGAAAAAGAAATCTTTATCTATAAATAATATTTTAATTTTTTCATTTCTTTAATTATTTTCTCTACTGTAATGTGTATAATTATTTTTATTATAAGGATTTTTATGATTCGCTCCGGACAGCCGTAAACGTTAGCACGACTGATGTTTAATGGTCATGTCGCGAAAGGCTATCCCCTTTCGCGTTTATGTTGTTTTCTTTAATAGTTCTTAAGATTTCTATAAAGGGTTTATTAATGGACCAAACAACATGCAGATCATATGATTATAACGCTAAAGAAATTCGACAATCAGTTGAAGATATGTTTTTGTCTATTCATCAAATGTATTTTCTTTTTTTTTATTATTATTTTAAGAAAAATTTTTATGTTTACCATATTATTGGTGCAATTATTCATTCCTGATATTTTCACAAATATATTTTTCATTACAAGGTAAAAGATTTTTAGAACAATTAAAATCCTAAAAACCACTTTCCAAGACCCTATCTCACTTTTCAACTCTAAGTTTAAAGTTTTAGATTAATTAATCTTAGGGTTATAAGTTTTTTTTCACTCATTAAAAATGAGTGTAAATGTGGTTAATGTAATGAAAAATGGTAATAGGAATATGGTAATAGGAATATGGTATTTTAAATAATCTTCACATATATTTTTTTTTGAATCTTTTTTTTTTTTACATTTAACGTGGATTAGTAAAGAGACATACACGCACCTGAATATATATCAAAGGAGAGTATGCCAACTCCGGTCCAACTGGTTGGTGATAAACCAATAACTCATCTACGGCCCGGTCTGGTACACATAGCCACTCCTCCACTGTGAGATCGCACTGGCTTTCAACAAAACGCGTGCCACAGTCGTTGCACTTTATGAACGGACGTCCCGAATCGTGCCGCCTGAATCTGCCAATGATCCATGGGATATGTTCGAACAGTTGGAACAAGGGCGCTTTCACGTGCATCACGGTCAAGTCACGTGCCGTCTCGGCCGAGTATATATAAACCACCTTTAGGTAGTGTAGCTTCATGGCCAGGTCTACACCGGTGGGTTCGTGAGTCATGCCGGTCTCTGTTGGTCGGGATGCACTCACGGTCGATAACCGAAAACTATGAATCGGACTGCTTCCCTCTTCTTGAAGTCGACCCATGTGTATGAGACAGAGGATAGATGTATGAGAAATATAGGTAAAATGTTTTTGAGTAATCTCTCGGTCTAGCCTGTATATATATAGGAAGAAAATTAAATATTTTCCTGCAAACACTTTTCTCAAATTTATCAGTGTTTTGCGTCGTGTCGCTCTCCCTTTCATCATTTTATAATTATGTATAATATTACAATGGAGATCGTATCAAAAATACGATAGTGTTGCGTCACGAGTAGGTGGATGTGACCCCATTTAACCGACTCCCCTGTCAGAAGAAGGTTATGTCACCAAGGCTGTATATATATATCTATTGTATAATTTCTAGGACCATGATTTCTACGATATGAAAAACTGAATAATTTATTTATAAAATGATAAAAAAAAGAAATAAAATATACAATACTTGATACCAAAATATGATGAACAAAGAATGATTTCGTGTGGAGGCGAGATACTCTTTCCTTAATTCTTAAATTGCCCGCAGTGTGACGGTGTTTGTGCAATCAGAATCCCAGGATACAACCACACTTCGACTATTCCTGCATCACTCAGAATAGAAACTAACGAACCTATTTTTGTGTTGTACTCTCAGACACAAAATAAAAAAATACTAGCATAACTATTATAAGTGGGATAGAGTGAACTTTTGTTGTTGAATGTGTATTTTTCTATAATGCTAGCAAGCCTTTATATAAAAAAATAATGAGAAGCACAAATTTCATTTTCAACAAAGAAATGAAACCTCCATGATGCTCTAATGGAGAGTTTAATTCTTGTCAATTATTATGTGAATTTATTCCACATTTTGACCAAGAAATTAAAGAGTAAAATTATTATTGTTTGACCAATTCAAACAAATAATATATCTTAAAATAGATTTCTTTTTTATATTTTATGAATATAAAAGATCAACATATATTTGGTTTATAAGATTATGTTAATGAACATGAAGTCCAACTAACAAATGAAAACCCAAATCCAATCAATATCCAATGTGTGTATTCTTATTTTATACAAGTTTCTCAAATCACACACATTGGACCTCCATTTCTCATTCAAATAAAAACTCATTTTTTACATATGAATATATTATTCATCATGTTCAAAAAATAGTTTCAACAATCCCCCACATGAATAGAAATGACTCTAAACACTAGACGACTCGATAGACTTGACCTCCTAGACAAGACTCGACAAAGACTCAACTAAAGACTTTTGAGAGTACAGACGAAAAATCCACTGCATGATGAGTTGGTAGCATTTTTCAGCCTTGAACCAGTCATTGTTAATTTATACACAAAAATGAATTGTATCGGGGTAGAGGGGCATACCATATATATTGTGAAAACATTACTAAATATCAACTATATAAATTTGATATGTGAAACGGCCTTTAGTTATATGACGTGATGAGTCATGTGATATGTATACCAAACCTAGAATGGAAACTCAACACATATTTAATAATTTAAATCTTACCAGCTGTACTTAGGGCATTAACATTAGTCTACATATAAAAAAGAGTGATTTACAGTGGTAGTCAGTTTCTAAGTTTTATTAGCAGTTTAGGACAGTTTATTATACCGAGTTACTTTTGTAATGAGAATACCACAATTTGGCTAAGAGATTGGGTAACCGTAAGAAGTTTAGTTGGTTAGAACTGTTTTTGTAGGTTTTTAAAATTTGAAATAAAATTCATTTATGTACCCAAAGCAAGTTATAAACTAGATTCAATTGGTGTTTCGTATTCCATTTTGTTTCCTTTTTCTTTTCTCACAACAGAGAGACGAGGAAGAGGAAAGAGACGAAGCCGAAGAGGAAAGAGACTCAGACGTTTATTGTGTTAAAGTCTGTGCAAAGACTCTCTAGCAACGGTGATGACGAGCAGGAAGAAGAGGCCCGACAAGGAAATAGCGGAAGGTTTGTGTTTTGTTAACCAGTTTCATTCTCCGCCTGTAAGCCGTAGACGTTGGTCTCCTCTGCCGCTAATCCACGCCGGAAAGGCTAACTAGGTTTTTTTTTTTGCAGAAAGGGGACCGGATGAGGGTGTTGACGAGAGGCTTCCCACTAGGCTTTTCGCGACAAAACATTTTCCTCACCGGCGGTTGAATTGCTATTAGACGGTGGATTTGCTCCTATTTTTCTGGGATGTATTGGAAGGGTCCGTTGAGTGGGAGCGGTTGCTTGGGTCGTGTTTTAGGAAGTTATTCTGATTGCCTGCCCGTAGGTGTTCTATGTCTGGGAAGCTTGGGCATGCGACGCTCGTCAGGCAGTTGGTGACAAAGAAAAGGTTCGAGATTTGGCCAGTACTTGGGGGTAATCCATTTAAGTTTTCGTTGGTGGAGTTTGGCGCGGTGACAAGGCTACCTTGCGGTGAATTGGAGGAGGGTTATGGCAACGAGTACCAAACACCGCCAACGGATGAGAACTATTCTTACTGGGAGAAACTTATCGGATCTAACCGTAACGTATTCGGCTCAGATTTGGTTGACATGGTTGCTGGATATTTAGAGATGGCTGGGTGGATGAGGCTGAAGCTTTGTCTGATAATAATTGTGGATGGAGTTTTGGTGGTGACAACACAGAAACCCAAGCCGACGCTCAAATATGTCAAGCTTGTGGAGAACCTGAAAAAGTTTTTGTTTTTCCATGGGGAAGGGAGTCGTTCCTGTGGACTATAAGTAAGATGAAGCCTGGGCCAAGAGTGCTTGATAAGTGTGAGGATCCGGAAGGTGTTTTTTTGTGAACGTTTGAGGCAAGAGAGGACGAAGATGGTTGGGTTCCCTTTGGCTTTTCAGTTGGTGGTGTACGAGTGCATTCCTGGTTTGGTTCGTCGTTCGGTTGGTGATGACAATCTAGTCTTGATTAAGTTCAGATGATCAAAACTTCCCAAGCACGCGAGACTAAATATAGTGGATATCCTGAACGTTGAACATGATCCATGGGTAAGTGCTCCGTGTGTGTACACTATGTAGGTCGATATTGGATGTGTATGAACTGCGTTGAAGGGATTTAGATTATTTTTGTTTGTTGTGCATTGAGTAGGTGGATATTGGATGTGTGGTTTGCTAGACGGTGGGTAGTGGTTATTTGATCCATAAACGGGTCAAATAGTTAATTAACTTAAGTCACTGTGTGTGGATACTATTTTTATTGATGTGTGTGTAATCTATTTTATGTACATGTTGGTGTAATTTGTTTATTGGTAAACGGCTGAGTGAACAATGTGGAAGTGTACATGTGGATAATGTTTGTACAGTGTACACATGGTTTCCGTATATTGTTTCACATGTGTTTGTTTTGTCTTGTGTGTTCGTGTTCACAGCTAATTATGCAGCCGATGATCGACCACACGGAACCTGATGTTAAAGGTTGGGGAGTCTGGGACAACGAAAGAGTTGATCGAAGAGTAGATTACATGGTAGGGAAATTGAAGGAAGGGAAGGTTTTCCGTAAGTGTGAGTGGGGTGGAGGGGACATTGGCGAGCCCCTTTATGTCCATGGTACCAAAGAAAAGAAAAGAAGAGGAAAGTAAATGTGTGTACTGAGACTGACGGAGGAGCCCCTGCCATGAAGCAATGACGTCTTAGTCATTACTTCTGCCGGGGTAAAGGCGATGAGAGAGAGACGGATGATTTGTTGATGGGGCGTATAGATGAGCTGACGAAAGAAGTGGAGATGCTGAAGAAAATGATTAATAAGCTAGAGAGACGGGCAACCAGTAGAGGAAGTGCGAGAGGCAAATTGTCGTCAATAAGGCGTGAGCGGCTGAAAAAGAAATCGAAAGCGAAGTCGAGGAGCATTGTGTTAGATGATGGTGCAGCTAATAATTTAATAGGAGCCATTCCGGGGGGGGGGGGGGGGGGGGGGGGGTTGGACGACATTAGGGGGGAGGTAGGTGAATTTGACAGTGGATGTGGCCGTAGTCCGAGCTTCACATCTGATGAGGCCCCAAGCGTCCTAGTTAGGTTGAAGAAAGGAGATGGCGTACCACTCCAATGGGTAGAACCTGGTGTCTCAACTGCGGCCGGACATGTAGTGTATCGTGGGACGACGAGCAACACTTTTTTTGTGACAGAGAGTGAGGTAGGTAGTGCGGCCGGTGATGGTTTGGAAGTTAAAGATAATATTTACCCACTATGCTATGTTGATGGGCAGGGCGTGAGCGAAAATGATGATGATGGTGATGAAGGTGGTAGTGCTGGAAACGGCATATCTGGAGAAGTAAAATAATAGTTTATGTATTTTTTTAATTAGGTCATTGGTGTTGTATAAGCAGTTTGTTTGTGTGCAGGACCTAAGGAGACTTAGCGTTCTGGTTGGGGAAGTGATCAGGGATGCGGGAGGCAGTAGTATTGGAGACGATTGTAACAAGGATTGTAATGCCAAGGTAACGTATGGATTATGAGATCTTGTTAAAGTCAAACCGATTTACCTGTTAAATATGATATTAATAGCTATTGTTGACTTCTTTATTGACAATATAAAAAAAGAAATATTGTATGTGAACTATGATTTTGTTGTTGAGAAATTAATGGTGATAGGGTGTGTGGTGTTTTTAATCTAGACCGAGTTTGCTATGGGTGGTTATACCCCAAGAAGATCTGCTGAGGTGCTAGAGAATATTCCTTATTTAATGGGGGTTCAAAATGGATAGTAACACAAATTTTTTTTTTGTAGGTTATGAAGGATAATCTTGTGGATATGCCAGCGTTGGGGGAAGCCGTTGTCGAAGCCGCGCAAAAAGCAGAAGAGAAGGTAGATGTTTTTTTTATTTAGTTGGTGTGTCGTACAAGGTGGAAATTATTGATGTTGGACAGAAAAACGGGTGTTTTTTTAGGGTATGGTTGTAGAGTTGACTTGTGAAGGTGGCGAGATGGTGGGGAGATGGTGGTGACGTTTAGTGAGAAAGGGTGGTTGAATGGTACACAGTGTGGTGCAAAGTGTATGTAGTAATAATGAGTGTCTTAATGATTTGGATGACTGACAACTCCAGTTTGGTGTGTTTTGTCTTGTTTTCTTGCTTCTTAGGCACGCTGATATGTTGACTGTTCTCGGAATTGTAGGAGGTGATTGATAGAACTGCTGTGGATGCATCACGAACTTCTGAGATGCGTGCCTCAGCTGGAAAATGTGTTAGCGGACTCGGTGGGGTTAACTCTGAAATAAGGAAGGAGAAGGTATTGTATTTGTACGTTGAGTAATGTGGTTTTCAGTGGATATGAGTACGTTTAGTCATTATTTTGTGGTGTTTCTGGTGTACATAACATGTTAGTGAACACGGGTAGACCGTGTACATGCAACTTCAGTGTCCATAAATAATGGGTGGTTTTTTTTTGTAGGCTAACTTATCGACAACAGGTGTGGAGGCTTCAGTGACTCCGCAGGTAGGATGTAATAGTGTATGTTTTGTGTATTCTATTATTAGGGTAAGTGGGGTTGTAACGAAATGATGGTGTCATAGGTGAATGAGAGTAATGCTGATAATATGGGGGAGTCACGTGAAGGGGAAACAGGTGCAGAGGTGGGGGAACCGTAACACGTAGTGGTGGTTCATCCGAGAAGAGTGGAGATACAGAGCATGGCAGGGAAGAACGACCAACCGAAACTGTAGTTGATGTAAGTGATTCGTCCCCGCTATTGAGGAGAACGAGGCACAAACCCGTTGAGGAAGAGGGCTCCGTAACAGCATTGTTTCTGACTAAGGATTCATATGTGATTCCTGATGTTGTGCCAGTGGCGGAGGATTGTGGCTACCCAACATTTGAAAAGTGATGGAGTTGAATCTGACACCGTGAGTCAAAGAACATGAATATAGAATCTTGTGTTGATGAAACTGTCATGATATCTAATTAGAAGCGAAATGTTGGAGGATGCATATAAATGCTGGTGGAAAGTTTGATTTGGATAACAAATTTTTCTTGGACCTCGCAACCCCACAAAAATGGGTGACCATAACTGTAAGTATGTTTATGTACATTTGTTTAATTGTTTTGACAGTGAGTGATGTAGTTTGTGTTGTGACTTCTTTTTTAAAATAGCACATGGATGTGTTAATGAAGTTTCTTGAGGATAAGCATAGAGGGGCCCTTCTTAGGAATCAGAACATGTTTATTCCACCTTTTTTTACTTCCTACTTTCAAGGGAAAGCTAGGTCTTTCAACGCTGCGAAGGACAAAAACCTAGTATGTGGTGATGCAAGGGTAACAAAATTCCTAAGTAGAGAAGGAATGAGATGGGGTGTTGACGTGGACAGCCTGTATACGCCAATGATATGGGGTGGATGTCATTGGGTGGGTTTGTGCATAAGCCTTACAGAGTGGAGAGTTTTGGTACTTGATCCAAACCCTCGGTTGAAGTCGATGGAAGAAGTTCTTTTGGTGATGGATGATTGTAAAAGATGTTGCCATACATAGTAAGAAAATTTTGTCTAGTAGGGGATGATGGAGCGTATGAGCTGGTACCATTCCTGGTTGAAAAGGTAGATGGTCTTTATGAAAACACCCGTATTGGGATTGTGGGGACATGGCTGCAAAGTTCCTACAAATGCATGCACTTGGTGATCCGAGTCCGACAATGGCAGGGCTGAAAGATGAGCTAGTAGACATATTTAGGAAACAATTTTCTATGGAAGTTTACAAGGATTCGGTTGTGCCGTTGTATGTTGGTTGATGTGTTTGGTAAGTATTCCATTATTTTCCCAGGTGTTTGTACAAACGGTAATGTGTTTGTGTTTTCCTTTTCAACGGCTTGTATGATAATATTATGACTGTATCTTTGTAGTATTACACGTTGACGTTGGTATATGTGACATCTATTTGAAAAAAGTGAATGAAATTGGTGAAACACATGAAGAATATGTTGTTGAATAGTGAAGACTAAAGACTGGAAAATAGATAATATGTTTTATATACGTAGACACTCTTAGTGTATACATGTGGATAATACAATGGTTGCAGTATTGGTGATTTTGTACGTAAGGGCGTAGGTAAGCACAGTTGTTGGTGTAGGTGACCTCTATTGCTTAGAAGGTTGTTACATCGTATGAAGTGAATGAAAGAACGTAAGAACGTTCTATTTTGTGGAGTTAGGGGCATGTAGTGTAAATCACACAGTTTTACGTGTACGTATAGTAGTTGATGGCAACTATATTGTACGAGTTTGTGGGGGTGGCCACGTCGATTAACATGTTGTATAACAAGGTGGCCACACACGGTGGTGGATACTACTTCCCGTGTACATGTGTACAATACAATGGTGTGAGTATTGTTGGGTATGTACATAATGTATACAGGTGCACATGGTTGTTCTGAAAGTGTTGTGTATATGCCAACTTAGGGAGTCCTGATTGTTAGCGTGTACACAAAAGTGGATGATAGTAGCTACACTGTACATGTGTACAATACGATTGGACGATTAACACACAACATTGCAGGGCGTGTACATTAAACAGTTGAAAGGGGCCAGTAGTAACCAAATTAAAACATGAGAATGGGAGGCAATAACATGTCAACCAAGTACAAAAGCATCACCTAGAACAGCCAAATACATGTTTAATTGAGTTTTAACATGCACAAATTTAAAACAAAAGAATGTCAACAAAAAGGTGAAGGCTCTATCCAGAAGCAAAGTATTGTGGATATAGGATTCACCAAAACATCAGATTGGGACAACACAATCAGTCATGTTATGCCGGAAACACCACAGCGGCCTCATTTGTTGACTTTGGTTTTTTTTGGTACCTGAATTTTTTCTAAAGCTTATGGGTTGTACAAAAAAGGGTGCATGTATGTATGAAAATAATATTTAATTTACTTACTTGAACTTCTCCAGATGATGATATCCGCTTGTCCTTAGGTCTGCCAGAGGGGCAACGAGTATTTAGAGGATATATACTGAGAGCAGCAATTATCGGAAGAATGGGATGGTCACCGAAGGGAGCCTCAGGGTAGATGACACCGGAGTAGGTCTCTATCCATGACTGAGTTTTGTAGCAGTCACCAACAAGCTGGACATGAGGGAAACCTATGGAATCAGCCACCAAGAGTGCGTGGCCACATGGAATTTTAAGGTTCTGAACTACTTGGCAAGAGCAAACTTTGGTGTCCAAGTAAATGGTGTTAGGTTGTCCAAAAACTCCCTTCACTTGATACTTCCAGTCAGATATGTTTGATATTTTGCTTCCTTTATTAAGCCTAATGTGTGTCTGTATAACAACGGCAACCTCCAGTGTGACAGAACCCTGGTGTTTAGCCGATTTAGTTCTCCTCGCAGAGAACCAACGAGTGACCATCCGCTGGATAAACATGAACAACTCGACTATTGGAGAATCCCGGGCCTTATTCAATACGTTGTTAAGTTGCTCAGCCACGTTGCTAGTTAGGAGGTTGTATCAGTTGCCTGGGAAATATTTCCTAGACCATTTAGCAGTTCCAATGTTTTCTAAATATTTGGCGCAAACACCATTTGCTTGCCGGATTTTCCCGAAGTTGTCATCAAAGTCTTTGCGTTTGAAAGAGAAAGCTGCTGCACAAATAATTTTGGCAAGACCTTTGCTCTTGTAACGGGATACAACGTTGCACATGATATGCACAATACATGCCCCATGGTGTGCCTTGGGAAAAACAAGTTTTTTGCTTTGAGGATGGAGATGTGACAGTCTGATATAATACTAAGGGTGTTAGAGTCAGTGATGATTCTTTCCAGCTTAGTTAGAAACCATACCCATGCACTGTCAGTCTCCCCGTTGACAACAACGAAAGCCAGAGGGAAAACTTGGAAGTTCGCATGTTGTCTGCTAGCCGTGAGGAGAACACCTTTATATTTCCTAGAAAGATGTGTGCCATCAATAATGAGAACATGACGCACCCGACGAAATCCCTGAATTGAAGCTCCAAAGGAGAGAAAAGCATAGAGAAACCGGGATTGACCAACATCATCTAGTTCAGTTTCTATGCCTGTGATTGTACCGGGGTTGGTCGTTTTAAGCCTTTCAAAGTAGGATGCAAAGTTGAGATAGGAATCCTCTGCGTTACCAACTGTATTGTCTATGGCCAGGTTTTTTGCCTTGTGGAATTTCATGTATGACGCAGAGACGCGCAAGTCCTCCAATACAAGCTGCTGGAGTTGGATGCTTTAGGACACTCATTAGGTCCGCCAAACCAGGAACGATAAATGTGGGCAACTTTTGAATTCGCCCTTCTCTTGTACTCATTGCGGGACTCGAAGTGGCAATTGTATTGATGTTGTGCCTTATGTATGGTGTAGTATCCACATGTTGTCAGTTCTTTGGCTAATACGCGCCAGTCGCATCACGTGTCATGGAAACTAAGGACAAAAGAATACCTTGTGGTCCTAGTTTGCCTGAAGTGGAACCTGTTCTTGATTGCATAGATAGCTAAGGCAATTTGACAATCTTCTTTGTTTGCATATAGCTTCCCGGCCGTGGGTTCCCCGTCGTTATCATCCCAGTTAATGTTTGGCATGAGGTCAGCTTCGTATGAAATATCGTCGAAGAGAGGTGGGAGTTCAATTCCTCATCACTAATATCAGACAGTGGCCTTGTCTCATGGAGTGGTGGGGTGGAGGAGCGTGGCTGGTGAGTATCTCCGTCGGACGCAAATGGTGTACATGTGGATGCACCGTGTGGTGGTGTACACGTGGACGTTGATAAATTTTGTCCATGTGGATACTCTCTCTGGTGTACACCAAGAAAGTCATGGTCTTTCTTCCAGTCAGTTGGTTCTTCACCCGGCGTTCGTACAGTGTGGTCGAAAGCATCACCTGTTGTGCAGTGGATGACGAGTGGAGCTGTTTTAGGGATATGGATACCAGCCATTAGCTCAGCTGCATCGGACCCCCAGAGGGTCATCTAATAAAGGCGACCAGAAGTCTTTATCATACCCACGAGGCGGTACAAATTGAATGTCTGGTGGTTGGGAAGTTCCCAAAGCAGTGTCTTCTTCATCATCGATCTGCAAATCATCAGAGATATTGTTGGGGTCATCATTGAACATTTTCTCTATCATTTCATCTCCACATAAGAAAGTTTGGTCGGGGACGGAGACTCGGTGGATATTTGATGGAGCCGTACACAGATTAAATGACCAGACAAAGCGTTGGGGGGTGTGCTTCTCGTTCTCAGGGTAAGTGGGCATGTCTTGTAGGAGTTCATCTTCATCGAACAGGGAAAAGGAAGGGATTTTGGAGGAATCTGTTGAAGGTGGTCGAAAAGGGGTGAGGTTAGGCTTGGGAGTTTGGTTTGGTGTTGAAAAGAGAAAAGGATTCTCATCCACTTGGCTTGTTGGTTGTCTGTCTCCTTTCGATTCGAAAGTAACAAACAAGTTCATGGTTCTGTTTAAAGAAAAATGATGGATGAAGTAGGAGACCGCCCCGTCGTTAGTCAGTATGACTGGTGGTGTCGTAAGTCTGGTAGCAAGCTCTTTAGAGTTAGGTGGCCAGTAACTCAAGACAGTTGATGGTCCCGGCAGTAAAAGTGAAGAACTCTTTAGAGACATTGCTTTTCAGTTCAAGCAACGACATCCCAGACTGAACAGCTACAATCCTTGTCATTTTCTTCTTACCAATAAAAAAATTCCAAAGGGAGTCGACGAAGGTCCACTCACCGGGGATAACCATGCAGTTATCCTCCATTGGCGATCTGAAAAAAAAAAGAATAAAATTTATGTTAATCAACAAGAAAATTAGTTTAGTCTACAAAAGGAACACTAACCAAAACTTGGGGATAATTTAGTTTAGATGGATTAAGCTTCAGAAATTAAGGTTGTTTTTTTTTTAAAGTTCAGAAAGAAAAAAAATAGAACAAAGAAGGAGAAGAAAAGTGTGCAAAAATGAATCTGAAGCATCCAAATGAAAAGCAAAGTGGAAAATCGGACGGCTAGGAGTGGTGGTAGATATGTGTCTTGTCTATACTGTCAGCAGTGATCTGGGCCGTCCACGCAAGAGAGAAATGTAGGGCTGAGGTTTGTTCCCGCTCAAACAATACTTTGCTGGTTTGGCCCCCTTCTTACGAACTAACTGGCTTTAACCAAAAAAAAGGAAGCTGTTTTAAGAAATGTGCCTTGGTAGCACAAAGTACCTTATCATGTTATTTATAACTTAAAACTTGTCCTTAAGTGTAATTTTTTCTATAAAAAAAAGAGATTTAGTGAAAAACATTTTTATAAAGAGCTTAGAAAACCCAAAAAGGTTTTAACACCCCCCCCCCCCTTAAAAAAAAATCTAATAAATACAAATTAAAATTATTTTTTGAGATCTCATTCAATTTTTATTAAGGAAAAATGATTATTGACTACTTGAATTTTTTACCATCACATGGTTAACCATGCAGACTAAGATAATGTATATTTAGCTACATGAAGTATATGTTATGCATTGCAACATCCTTCAACTACAAAAACAAGTGTTAAAGAAAATCAATACCAATCAAGTTTCGAAATCCTAAAAAAACTCCTAAACAAATTACTTAACACAATACTAAACACTCATAATCCTAAATAAAAATGACTATCACTACCAACTAAACAGTCAGATGCAAAAACGTAAATGACAAAGAGTGTCAATGTAAAAATTTAATGAAACACTGACCTGAATAAACAGCTCATTATCCTCTTCTATTGATTGCACTGGATGCGCCCCATCAGAGTTATCAGCGTCATTTGTCTCAAGGCTGATCAACCTTGCTTTCTTATTCTTTTTAGAGGCCTCAACAGTTTTTTCGGCTTTGAAATCGACAAAAGTACCATCTGCTTTAGTATGAACCCTGATAAATACTTCAGCAAAACTCATTGGTCTTCCTAGTTCAACAACATGAAATGAAACAGAAAGGAAATGGAAGAAATAATCAGTATATAGTTGAATTGTAAGACCCGATCCTGGCTCATAAGCCCAACTAGGATCCGCAGCCTTACTTGTCCAACTAGATTGTTTTATTTCATTGGTATGTCTAATATTTTGCTAAGTCATTTTCAATCATGAGGTTCATTCAATCGATTCATACAACTCAATAAACATCTAAGAATTAGATAGAAAAATAGTCATTGTATAAATATAAACTTGAGATCCAATACATAAGTTCAGTTTGCACTATAGCCTATCATAAGTTCATTCTTAATCCCATCTACCCACACACAACGCATCTTCACTCGGCTGTAATCTTCATGGTTCCTTAGCCTTACTAAGATCTAAGTAATATCCTGAAACCATACACATCACAACCAAGCATGTAAGTACAATCCGGTATCCTAACAACATGTTATTGGATGGTTCGGTTCACCTAACTAGATTCCACAACCTAACCAATGAGGGTTTAATCTCGGTAACATACTCAGACTACTATCTAAGACAATCTGTATTACATAACCAACACATGGGCAGTCGATTCTATGGTGATCTAACCCCTCGGTCCCAACCAAACAATGGACCACCCATGTTACTGGTCCAAAATCGACCCATTCCAAAGATGCTCCAAAAACTAATTAAAATTCATGATAATTCATGATAAATCCCCACTAAGATATTCCCATGAATCCACGCGGACCATATCAGACCCGAACATGATCAGCCCGGACAAGGCCAAGGACTATGCCCTGGTACGGTCAAGTATGGAACCAATACCATCGAGTCTCACTCTTCAGACACAATCAGAATAAAGAGGAAAAAAGATACATCAGTAATGAAAAAGGAGAGATGGATTCAGTCTCACCAACCGACCAAAGCACACAAGGGATTCATCTGTGGCTATGGAGGGTTGGATCGGACCAAACCACTCACCTTGGGTGTACGCTCTGGTGTGTTCATACCCTTCTCCAAATCCTTCTCCTTGCCTCTGGTTCCCATCATGGATCGATCACACTTCACACGGACTTTGCCTTGATCGCCTTTCCCCTCTCTCTTTCTTTCTTTCTTTCACTCTCTCATGATTTGGGCAGAGTTTTCCCTTAAGGAAACTGTGTCAAATCTCGACCCCAAGGGTCTATATTTATAGATAAAACTCCGCCAACAACTACCTGGATGAAAAAGGTATGACTTTTTGGCCGAAAGGGTGCAACTGGTACCCTTCCCACCCTTTCGCTACAACTGGCCCTTCCTCTTGTTGGGCTGGTCGATTATATGCCCATAATAGTTGCCCACAAGCCCTACCTCATTACCCAAGCCCACATACCCATCGGATCCCTTAAGCCAACATGGCCAACCCCATAACTGCCCATGACCCGAGCCCCATGGTCAAGTCCCAACACTCCACCGAGCTGAGATGAGCTAACCACTACCTACCCCAGCTGAGTGAGCTAGTAGTCCAGCTATTGGAGCTGATCAAAGTTGGTGTGAGCTACACTGAGCTGCACTGAGCTTGTCCTAGCTGATCCAGCTACCTAACCACTCCACCTAGCTGAGGTGAGCTGGTCTCTAGCTGTCCCAGCTGAGTAAGCTAGTGCCCCAACTACTGGAGCTGACTCATACTTTCGTGAGCTATCTGTGAGCTACACCACACCTCACCTAGCTGCCATAACACTCATCCAGCTCCCTTTCCCTTGTATGTACCTCGTTTTGGTTAAGTCTCAGTCTTCTGATGCCCTTAACCCACATAAACAGCCATGATACACTTGTGTTTAGGTCTTATGACCTGACTGGTGCGGATCCTCGCACCACGGCTGTTCCCAAAAGCCTTATCTGAAATCAGGGACATGACAAGTCTCCCTCACTTGAGATGGATTCGTCCTCGAATCCGAACCTAGACTCGTCTCCATGTCAAACTGGTTAAACCACTCTGGGTAATCAGCCTTCATCCTTGATTTCGTTTCCCATGTGACTTTTTTCATATCCACTACACTCCCAAACGACCTTGACCATTGGAATGGTCTTCCTCTTCGTTACCTTTTCCATTCTGTCTACAATCTGAACTGGTCTTGTTTCTAAGGTGAGGTTCGTGCCTAAATCAGATGGAATCTCTGGTATAACAATGTCTTTTTCTGAAAGACATCTCCTTAATTGAGATATATAGAATATTGATATAGCCTATGTTTTGAGGTCTTTACAGGTCCATGTACGTTTTGGAGATATATGGAGATACTTGGAGCTTTTGGAGGATTTAGAGAGGAATAACCCGTAGCTGATCATTGAAGAGAGTCGAAGTACCAGATTACCATCGATCGATGATACAACGAATGCGTTGATCGATGTTACATAACCAAGATCGATCGATGTTGCACATCTGCTATCGATCGATGTCCAGTTCGCAGATGGCCGACTTTTAAGCCCAATTTAGAGACATGACAAAAGATTACAAGACTACCCTTGGACGAGTTTTGACCTAGATTTTAGGGTTTTATATTTATACTTTATCTATTGCACCAGAAGAGGGGGTGCTTGTAAGTGTGCTAGAGTTAAGGGGGAAAGAGTTTGTGTGCGTGTGCTAGCATTTGCTAGTACATTCTAAGAGTGTTTTGAAACCCCAATATTCTATCTATGCATTTTATTCAGATTTCTATTCTTACTTCAATTATGTCTGAGTAGTCATCAACTAGGTTTATGGTTTATCAATGGTACTGACGGATTAGCCAAACAATAGAATTGTTAAGGTCATTATTGGATCTATTAATAGAATTGTGTTTATTGCTTGTGTTCTAGAGTAGCTAACTAGAACCCTGATAATAGGATAGTTTGACGCAAGCGAGAGCATGGTTTACTACCGGAATCTATTTTATTGAGCTAGGTTGCTAGAAACAAACGAGAGCTGGTTTAATCAATCTAGTGAACTTATCGAACTAGGTCATAATGCTTGACTCAAGAAACCATTGATCGACGCAGGATCATTGCCATTGATCGGTCATTCCGTGTCAACAAGCGAGAGCTGAGACATTGGACTTGGTCAATAGATTAGGTGCGCATGCGAGAGCTGGTGTCTTTTACATTAGATTTCGAGTTCCATGATTAAATACCTTTAACTTCTATCTACTATAATCCACTTGCCTGAAACCCTAGATCTAGCATATTTCCATATCTACATTACTTGCATATTTTCATATTTAAATTACTAGCATATTTTCATATCTACATTATTATCATATTTTCATATTGCATCTATACCTTCTAATAAGGAATATTTCCTTGATCTGATTACTTTCTACCAATATATATAGTTACCTATCTTAGCCTTTAGAAATAAGAAATATATTGTGTGTCATTGTTCTCTGTGGATTCGATCCCTAAGTACTACAACTGATCTCTCTTGACAAGAGTATTATTGTTTTGTGTGTTACGATTAAGGGTTAATTTGACTGTTGTTTGTTTAGGATATTATTACCCTATTAAAACATAAAAAACACACACGTCACTAACAAGGCTGAACTTGATTGATTTTGAAAGAGAGTAAAGAGGGTCCCTAAGGATATGTGTTTCGAGGAGGCATGTCACTAGTTCAGACTTGGTAATTTCTTCAGAGAGAGAAAGTAGACAAATAAGGATATTGAGATGATGTTTAATATGGTCAGCCGTCAATCCAAGAAGACACTGAAGAAGGAAGAAGATCTTGGGAAGTTTCTGATTCCCTGCTGTCTACATGACACCAATTTCCAATAAGCCCTCTGTGATACTAGATTTGCAGTCAGCATCATGGCCAAAGACACTACCGAACTGTTAGGATTAAAGGTAGAACCTTCTCAAGATAGTTTCACCTTCATGGATAACTCCTAGGTAAAATCAGCAGGTCATCAAGAATGTTAAAGTAGAGGTAATTAAGGGAATGAATTGTCCCTGTGGACTTTCATGTTTTGGGAATCTAATCAGGTAGATAATCTTCTCTTCTTTATGGAAGAGCTTTTATGGCTACAGTGGAGGCAGTTTTTAATCTCCAGAAGAATAAGATGTGCCTTACTAACATTGATGAAAATGTCTTCTACGATCATGTGGGAAAGACAAAAAGTGAGGGGTTTATTTCATCGATACAGCCGTCTGAAGATCCAGCACCTACATCTGATTCAAACCGCGAAACCACGGAACCAGCATCATTGTCGATCGACAATCGCCTAATAGCGTCGATCGACTCTCGCCTAATAGCGTCGATCGACACTCTCCAGATTTTAAAGAAACCCATGATTGAAATTCCTAAACCTATGGGAAGGGCCAAGAAGAAAAAGAAAAAGAAGGTAGATGCAGAATTCTTGTCACCGATTCCTTCGCGATGTTATGAGGGAAGTATTGAGTATAGAATGTGCTGAAAAGGAAGTCTGCAACCTTTTACCAAGGTCGGGGTACTATGTGATCAAGAGCTGAAAGACAAAGGGGAAGCTTCTGCAAGAGCTTTTATCAACAACATCAACAAAATGAGGAAGAGGGACACTGAGAGTTGTTCTGGAGCAAGTTCTCCTTCTCATCCGGCCCTGAATCAGAGTTCCAAAACGTCAAGCTAAAGACTATAAACAAGCAATGAGTGGGAGGCAACCCACTGTTTAATAAGATTTCAATTGGTTTTTACTTATGCTAGTTTTAATTTCAGTTTTTATTTTACTTTGAAGGCTTTTAAGAGAAGGAATGGAATGTTCGAGTTCACCATCGGTCGACGGCTCGGATGGTTTACCATCGATCGACACTCACAACACACCATCGGTTTACACTCCTTTCGGAGTTCGTTATACTCGACTTTCTCTACAACTTTTACATATGACTTTATTATTCCTAAAGCATACCAGGACGGATTACACTAGGGACAATGTAATTCAATTCTGGATGAGGTTCGCTGATGTTATTTGATCTGTTTTGAATCTTATTTACTATATATATATATATATTTATATAAGTTTTTCAAAAAGTTCTATTCAGTCAAGAAGGGTACTATGATCAAGATTTATTATTGACTAACCACACTTTAGCACCATTCTTAGAAGGTTGTTTGCAGAGATTACTAGAGATACCAAAGTAAATCATCTTGCCACTATGTCACACTTGATTAGAAAGTTTGAAGGAACTGAAGCTGATTTCCAACTCTAATCCTGACATTATTAGCTCGCTTTGGGACTTGGTATACACTGGATCGGAATCCTTCTGCAAGTCTGGAAGGTAAAAGTTTGTGTGCTTCTGATTCCTCTCTCTTTCCCCTTAAGATTAAGAAAGGAGTCAAACAGGATTTTGTGGCTACAACCATTAAAGCTTGATTCGTATGATTCTAGAGAGAGATAAAGTTCAAAAAGAAGTGAACAGGATCTGGTGACAAAAACAATTAGGGTTTGATTCATGAAAGCCTGTCCAAATATCTCAGTCAATTGAAAAAATAAAATGATACCCTCAAAGGACGGGAGACATTGACTGAGAAAAGTGAGAATAGAGAGAGAAAATGAATCAGAGAATACTACTTGTGTATTCAGATACTTGCAGGGGTAAGAGTCCATATGTCCTTTGATCGATACTCCCAAGGTAAAGCATACACATTTATTTTATGCAAAGAAATGAAATCAATAGAGTCGTGAGTCAGACTAGTATTTGCTAAGTTGTTGGTAGAATGAATTTGATTGCTATACCTAGGATAGGGTATATGAAGTTTTATTTGTGATTGACTTGGTAGGATGTAGTTGCAACAAATTAGTGTGATAATTATACTTAGATATTATGTGAGTCTCCGCTTTTCAAACCTCTTTCACAGGTTTTGTTTGTTTGAGGACAAGCAAAACGTTAAGTCTGAGGAATTTAATAGGGCCTGATATTTACCACTTTCAGGCTATGATATCAGCATTATTTAGAGTCTATTATATGTTTTTGCGATATGTTTTAGAGTATTTTCAGGTTCAGGTACGTTCTGGAAAACTTTGGTGATTCTGGAGCTTTTAGAGATGTTGAACTGTGCAGACGCGTCAGATGTTTATCTATGGATAGATAATTAAGTTACCTTTCCAATTCCACCATTTTGAGGTCAACCAGGATCCTATAGCCAAAGTTATGCATGTATTACTGGGACATTGGTCTGTCTGCCTCGCGAGAGGAAGTTGTCGAGGGGATGAATGAGTGTCGATTGACGGCACCAGCCTTACCATCGATCGACAGTGATACCAGAATACAGGCCCGACTTTTTTTATGGCCGACTTAAGCTCATATGTCATGGAAAGTTACCAGAATAACCCATGCACAAGCTTAAACCTAATTTATATAGTTTTCTAAGCCATTGTTGATTGACTTAAGTTTTAGAGAAGAGATCAATTTCCTTCAAGAGAATGATTGGAAATCTTTTTGTTTCATATTGATTTCTATATCTATTACTTATTCATACTATGATTTTTGTCATTGCTTTCA
>CAJHQQ010003000.1:0-52989 GCA_905132885.1 Moricandia moricandioides
TGAGATTTTGTCGTTTTAACAAAACGTGAATCAGTTTTAGCCTGATTTAATGTATGGATCACCTTATTTGCCACGGTATACAACGTAAGTATCGTGGTAGGGCATTGTTGATGATATCAATGATTGAGCACTCCATTATGAGAGCATTGCCTTTGCATAGTTAGCTATTTGTATAATTATATAAGGCGATGAGTAGACATATATAAGGAAATTGTTCCAACTCGCTCTCGAATGGCTCATTCCTTACATATCCAAGGTTGGCACGTAAAAGATTACGACCAACTTTTTTAGATTCTTTTTATTCAATGGTAATATATTTAATAAATTCTCCAGATTCTTTTATGGCGTTTTGGTTGAAATGATATCAGGGGATATTCTTTAAGAGGATAGTTAAGTCCGGTTTCACGAGTTATTAGTTGTATGTTGTGAATAAGTGAGAAAGCATGCTGTAAGTTGGTCACAATGCCCTGGAGACTCAAATTACTTGAGAGAGGAAAAGTAACTACAATGAGGTAAATCATAGAGTATAATGTAAGGGATGTGATGTGAGAATTTAAAGGAATGAATAAATATTTCTCCTTTACAACACGTCCTTTGTTATTTTCAGCTGGGTGTTGATATTGGGTCAATCAACGTTTGCGAGAGAGTTGTGAGTCTTGTTTAATTAGTGGTGTCCAAAGATTAAACCAACTCGTGATTGAAAATGGCATTCTTGGTTAGGTAAACCAGTTTCCAATGGTTGATTTAGTTAAACTTCTTCTTATCTCTGGTTTTTACTCTTATAAAGACCAATGGTGTATATCATCTAACTTCTAATATCTCATTCTTACTTGGATTTCAACTGTAATAGTGAACAATGATCACTATTATTGTCACATAGTTGCAAATTAACCGATATGAGTGGGAGTTCCTGAAATATGTCTCTGGTAAACACATGTATCGGTTAAAACCATATATAGATAAACGCAATCTAAATGTTTGTCCACCCGTTTTGTTTTCCCATAGTCCCTAGCAAGATTCAAAAGTGATTTTCAGATCAAAAAACATAACTTGCATCCATTGAATGACATATGCACGAATAGTTTTATATGAGGTACTTTGTGCTTATTACAATAACTCAGACTTATATATATATATATTATGGT
Organism: Moricandia moricandioides; assembly: GCA_905132885.1. Taxonomy (NCBI): domain Eukaryota; kingdom Viridiplantae; phylum Streptophyta; class Magnoliopsida; order Brassicales; family Brassicaceae; genus Moricandia; species Moricandia moricandioides. The sequence continues at coordinate 1,146 of CAJHQQ010003000.1, forward strand.
TGGAATAACTATATGGTCAAAAGGTGTCCTTTGATATGAGACATAGACGCCTAGTAGTCATACATTGTCCATTTGAATTGTCCACTCTGTGGATTTCACTCACTAATTTTGGTTTAATTCCACTGTTTGCTAATGATTCATTTAGCATACACCCAAAAATTGCAAATAATGTGCAAAAGCTTGTTCATCTTTTCCCTGCAATTTCCAAATCAAGATATCTTTGACAACAGATTCATATTGGGAGTTTGCAATCATTTCAGTTTTTCAGCCCTTTTGCAGGGCAAGACCCTTTTTTGTTTTGTTGTGTAATCTTCTCCAATAAACATTCAATAAGAATGCACAACACACCCAATTTCTCTACGGTATTTCCTCTGCAGATTAAACTCGGACACATTAACAAATACAAAAGACTTTTGGGGTTGTTATCACCCTCTAACATAGCTACATATCTCTAATAAAAGGGGAATGTGGAAACTTTAGTCCAGATTCTTCACCTGCACAAGTTTCAAGACCACATAAAACAAAACCACAAGAAAGAAGAAATTTTGAGATTTTTTTTGATCTTAAAGATAGAATACTGAATGTCTCCAACAACACGCTTACCTTATAGCAAAGACGCTCATAGAATTCTAGAGAAGACTGTACAAAACATTAAATTTATAACAGCAAGAAGTATAAAAATGTATGTATATATTAACAATCAGCTAAAAAGCTCTTACAGTCTAAAGCTAACGACACAATGTCACAACAATTATTCAACTCAATTCGAAGACTTCCTTCTGAAGTCCCAGTAATCTAAATTTGGTCTTGAATATCTTAGTGCGCTTTCATTGGAGGCACCCGGGAAAGTATCCCGAAAGGTTTTTCTGCAAGCCGCGAAGGAGGAGGTGTCTTGCAACATGCAAAAACACAGCAATCTCAGCACTAGTGTCCTTGTTTGTAGTTGAGGCTCGATGATGAGAATGATCTTAGTCAAGAGACTCTTGAAGACTCGATGATTTCTTCATCGGATAACAGTGGAGACAGAGTGGTTTAGTAATCAGTTCTTCTCCAGACAGAGAAGGGTCTGAACCTCAAAAAAATGAAGAAATAAGAATCTGGGTTTTCATTCAAGCGCTAGGTTTGATGTTTTAGGGTATATAAGAAGTCCTCTTATTGATAACGCTTGGATCTCTTTCATATGGTCCATTGGAATATTCACGAGATCTAGGAGCTTTAATAAAACTCAGACATTTTAATTACAAAATAAATACAAACAAGGACAAAATCAAATCTAATTCTGGTTCGAATCTCTTGAAGAACTATGGTTGCAAGGAAGCGAGAGATGAGAGAGGAAAGGAAGATAGAAAGAGAGGTTTACCTCGAAGACTTGAGAATGTCGGGTACTATGAGTAACGTTTTATAGTTTCTATTGTGTTCCTGTTCATAATTCGGCCAGATCGCTGAGGGATGGTACCGTTTTTGCCTATTACATATTTAACTTGCTTGGATTTTATTAATGAGCAATTTCGAGACAATAAAGACGATATCACAAGATAAATAATATCAAAGAATATCCTATATTTATACTCTCTGTCATAAAACACAAATTACTCTTGTTTTTTAATGTAGCCGTAGCCTCCACCATTTCATCTAGCTAAACTTAATTTTGGTTACTACCTCCCTACATCTCTACACTAAAACCAGTGAACTCCGCTTTAGGAGTGGTACCTTATTCTTTTTCTTAAACTATTCTTTTATACGTGATCGGCCCTCTCCTTGGTCCAACAGGTCAACACGGACATGGACTTTCGTTTTCACTTTTTTAATTTATTAATAAAGCTTCTTTACTTATGCCTGGTTCCGTCCTTTCAGGGACTACTTTGATATTCTCCGCCCAACGATATGGCAGAAGCTAACATACTTAGAACCTTAACCGTGTCGCTAGTTCGGTTCTTTTTTTTTCGACCACATCCTTCACTCCTTACCAGAGGCTTAACTCTCTTTGTCGTAATTCTTCTTATTCTTTGCTTTTATTCGCTCCCCTCTCCAAGTTACACTCAATCTGCTCTCATGGTAGAACAGTCACATTTTCTTTCAAGAGATTTTCTTCGTGGGAGCAAATCATTATGGATTAATTCTTTTTAGTATAATTAAAAATATTCATGGCTGTGTATGAATCACTTTTTTTAAGCACAAATTATGAGTTATTATTTATATGTTGTTTACATTTAAATGAGTATTTCCGTTAGAAAAAAGTAAATGATTTTAGTTATATGTCTTGAAATTACTTAGATTATATTAATATGAGTCATATAGTTCTTACAAGTGTAATGTGCTGTTACTGTATAATACGGTAATGTGGTAGATGATCCAGAGATCATGGTTAAGTAGGACGTGCTTTCCCTTTTTTACTTAGTTGGAAAGCACATGATCCAACTCTCATTGTCGCAGCGCAGAGGTGACAGGAGAAGCTTTGAACTCGCTCATTCTTTTTTTCCTTTGGCCCGGATATCTTTTCATGTGAGACCTGGATCGAGTCTAAAGTCTACTTTTATGTATGGTGACTAGTCGTAATCCGGATGATCTCCACGTTGTTTCCAACACTCTATGCAGAGATCACAAGGGAGATATAGCTGAGCCCAGTTTCATTAACCAGTCAGGCTTGTGTCAATATCGAGCGCGCATATTGTGCGAAATCGTATGCACGGAGTTAGTGTTATTTTGTGACGTTAGATGCCAGACTCGGGTTAATGAGCCTATGTAGTCATACAGGGCAGGAGGTGTTCGGTTATAAAGTGTGGTCTTAGTTGGTCGCCGGCGCACCTCAGTCAGACAGTATTCTTCTCTGGGTAATACTGAGCATAGCGCCGCGGCCTTCTCCGGCGGCCCTTGGCTGTGGGTCGGGTTTCTCTTGTTTTGTCCGTGTTCTTTGTCGTGTCTATTCTACGACTTCTATCTAGGTGGTGCAATTATGCGGTATTGTCCCAATCTGTGGTGTTGGATGGTCCTCTTACCTATTCTTACCTTACTTGTTCTCACGCCTCTCCACACTTAGTTTTGTTTTTTGTACTTCTCATTAGGTCATTCACCCAAAATGCTTCAAATATTGTTGTGCGGCTTGCACTGTTGGAATTTCCACACTGAGACGGATCCTTTTTAATTCCACGCTATTTAGAGATGTAATTATTGCAAGCGATCAAACGACGCGCTTTGTTTTGTTGGATACTTCTCCCCTGTTTCTGAATAGGTTTACTATAGGACATTTGGTTTGTTGTTCTGCCCTGAGATTTTTATTAAGCTCTGTTAAGCACTGATTTAACTAGGAGATCGACTACGATGATTATAAAAAGCACTGGGAACGGTCTGTGAATGGAAACATAAAACTACATAATAAAACAGAACCCACAAAAAGAAAGAAAAGACTTTAGTTTATTCTTTATAAATAAGAAACTGAATTGTCTCCAACAACAACAAGCTTAGCTAAGCAAGTCCTTCATAAAAAGACTGTACAAACATTTATTACAAAACCCTAAAAGCTCTTGTAAGTTATACCTAACAACAACAACAATTGATCAGTCAGATTTTCAAATTTGATGTCAGATTCAGAAGAAGAGCCTCCTGCCCCGTCTAGGACCATTGTTCTTCCATATCTTACTGAGCTGAATCGGAGCTCCGGGACAAGTATCAGGAATGGTGATCCGCGAAAGAGGTGTCTGGCAATCCTCAACACAACAAGGCTCAGAGCGGCAGTGTTGTAGACGCAGTAAGAGAATGGTTTGAAAGAGACTCTTATAGATAGACTCGATGATTTCTTCATCGGTTAACAGTTCATCTTCAGACAGAGAAGGGTCTGAACCAAGTGGAGAAATGGAATCTGGGTCATCGGAGGTTGGAGTTTTGGGCTTTAAAGAAGCTTTCTTTACTTCGCATGGATCTCCTTCTTGGTCCATTGGATTCACGAAGATCTAATAAGAGCAGAACCAAAATTAATTAAGAATAAAACAAAAAAAAGGACAGAAATCAAATCTAATTACAGTCGAATCTCTTGCAGAGAGAGAGAGAGAGAGAGAGAAAGCAAAAGGAAGAAGAAAGAGAGTACCTGAGAGAGAGGGAGAGGCAGAGTAGGTTTTTGTTTGCGCCATTTTTTAGGGATTTTTGGTATTTATATTATGCAAATTAAGATAAGAAAATTAGGTGAATATCTACCGTTCAATCTCTCTCCCCTTCGAATTTTCTTTTTAAAAAGCTTTTGTGGGGTGGGGTCTTCAGGAGTCTTTGGACTTCTCGCCAGTGGCAACTCATAGTATGCAGTTGCGTTTGTGTGTTCGGTCTTTTTTTCGAATCAACATCATTTTTTCTTATATTGGCAAATCATATATGTAATAAGTTTGAATCTCAAGTTCAATATTGCACTTTCATATTTGAGAAATTTACATTGAAAGACACATTTTGTGTTCTCAGTTACAGTGTAAGGCACAATGCACATGTGACACACTTTTTATAGTTAATTTGTCTATTTTATCTTTTTACAATTACTTGTGTTTTAACTTATTTATTTTTTTGTTTATATTCAATTTTTTCACCGGTAACAAAAGTTTCATAAAAATTAAAACAGAGAATATCTTACGTTGATATAATTTCACTTTACCATTTTTTCAATCTAACCATTGAGATTGAAATTATAACCAACAATTTCTAATCAAGTTATGGATTCAATCATTCCATCTTGTACACTAAGTCCAATCTGCCCCCAAACCATTTTTTTTCTTCATGCCATTCAAACTTCCACCGCTTATGACTTCTTCCTCAACCCAGAAAATGATGTATGTCCAAACTCCTCCATCAATTTCATCAGCTTTGAAGGTTCAAAGACCATCAGATTTGGATCTCCGCCAAACACGTTAACAAGCTTGTATTTAAATTCATTTGGTGAAGGTTTTTTTTATTACTTTGGGAGAGCACTTTCAGAAGTATCTTCTGTGCAGCTTCCATGGGTGAAGATGTTCAAAGAGTCTATTTTATCCAGATTCACCAATGTAAGCTATTATGTCTTGTTGAGTCATAGTCTAGGATTAAGTTGGTAAAACCGATACCTTTAATCTTTATGTTTTGTTGTATTTTATTTCTGAGCCAGTGTAGGATTAAGTCCATCGATCCAAAGCTTGACACCAACAATGGTGAAGTTTACATTTTTGCAATTTAGTCCTTCACATTTTGGTTATTTACGCTTTGACCCCATAATCTTTAAAAGTGAAGAAAAATCCTCTTGATTTAGTTTAAAATTTCTAATTATGCTCTCCAAACCCTGTAAATGCAAATGAACAAATATATACATTCAATATCTCTAAATGCAGCCATAAATGATTTAAATGAGCTAAAAATATTAACATTGATTAAAAGAAAAATACTTAAGTCATCAACTTTAAAACTTTCAAATTTTGTTTACTTTTCGTTAACTTGATTAATTTAATAAAAATTATATCCACATATTTTTCGTGCCACAATATGGCTCTACCTGTCACCCTCTATCCACACTTTGCCTATCCACACACCCCTATCCACACATAACCCATACACACATCGCCGTGCCATAGTATGGCTCCACCTGTTACGATCAGACCCGTTGTACCGGTCTTTTCTGCAAATTCAAAGCCTCCACATTTGACAAACACTCAGCAACTATCTTCTGTGTATGTCCAAATTTAAACCTCATCCACAAGATATTTACATTTTTTTTCTATCTACGACGTTTATGTCCATATATTATATGTGTATAAGCATTATGTGTCCATACTTTTCTATCCACAACATATATGTCCATATTTTATTTATGCACAAACATATATGTCCACATTATCAGTTCTAGTTTTGTTTTGTTTTTTTGATTCTATAGATATAAGATACACTGTTTTGAATCCAGACGAATCCATTGGTCGATCGGAGTTGTCTTATCGGAGATCGAGAGCTAGTTGCGTTGGATTGGATGTGGTCAAAGGATAAGTCTTCAACAGATCGGTGTACAGCGGAGATGAGACTTTTAGCGAGTTGAAACGGAACTAATCGTGGTGGTGGCGTCGGCGGTGCCGGTGACAGTGGGAGTAACGATCAAAATGTGGTTATGTGAGTTTCTCCTTCTCGGAGACTATGGCGAAGAAAAAACTCTTAAAGGTATCAGCCAAAGACCTCTGTGATAAGATATACATGTCCACAACTAGTCAATACTTTTACTATCCACGCTTTGGTGTCCACGTCTACACTTAATTTTGTTTACACGTTAATATATATATATATATATATATATATATATATATATATATATATATATATATATATATATATATATATATGAAAATAGATCTTAAAAGATAGAAAATTTTATATATAATCTATTTTGACAATTATTTTTGTTTAATATATTTTAGAATTTGAGATAAAAGTAAACGAAAACATAAAGTGGAATAAGAAAAATAATAAAAAGACTAACTACCCCATACGAAAGTACATATCTCCAATATTCTCTTTAAGCCACCATCCCCAATAGAACACGCCATCCATAAATGCATAGTTGTCCAAAAAACAGTTGACCCCACAAGAAAGTGCCTAACATGTGAGAAGTGTCTCTTAATGTAAAAAAAATTCAAAATGTGTCCTAGAGAGTAATCGACTCTTCATATTTTATGTTATAGGCCCAAATTATTTTTGGATGTTTCTAACCATACATTTCTGATATGTGGCTAATTCTAATAGTAAGTTAATCTATCAAATAAACAAATCCATTGACTAGGACAATAACCTTACAATACTAAAAGTTGCATATCCTCCAATTCTAAATATGCCATATCAGCATGAAAATTCAAACCAATCAAAATGTAGTTAGATGCCATGTCACTTAAGCAAATTTTTTTATCTAAACGATGGTTTTCTTTCCCGCCTTTTCGGTTTCTCCATTCCACTTCTTATGTTCCAAGTTTTTATTCCATTAACTTCACTCATTATTATCTTCCTCAAAACACAAATCATAGATCTTTCTTTGACTTCCTCTTTTTTACTCTACAAAACGAATGTAGAGTGAAATAATGTCTAAGAAACTATGCGTACCAACCGGGATTAAAACGAAAACACGGTTTCAATCGACAGAGATGAGACTTCTGCAAAAATTCTTTTTTATGCTGGTTATTTCGACATTTTTATTGTTAATGTCATCTTTATTTCCATTGGAGTTATCTCTCTTTTCGCTTCCCATGATGTAAATAGGAACAATCCATTGCCACTCTTCATACTGACTTCTCTATCTCACGTGTTTCAATTCGTTTGGCTAGGTTGTAGAGACTGTCTTCTTTGATCTTGTGGTTTTAAATTATTTTCTAATCATTAGCTTGCACCTTTTGATCTAACCAAGAAAAAGAAGAAATTTGTCATTAAGAAATCAGGTTCCTGTCAAGTACTCAACAGTCATATGAAGAAAGACTCCCATTCCAATTATTCAAAGACTTTGAAGCCAATTGTGGGTTCAAAGGTGATCTTTATAGTAACATGAATATTCGGTTCTGTTTTACATGTTTTTTCTTTTGAAACTTTAATAAGGCTCTAACCTCTCTACACGTGACATATTTTGGATCCAAAATTTCAGATGTTGTCCAGCTAATCAATGGTCAGTCTGTCAGCGACCGCCCCGTCCTTCACGGAGTAGGAGTAGCAACCACTCAGCGAGTGTTAGTTCACCTTCAACCTAAAGAGTGAGCATTTTCGAGTTGATATTAATACAAACCTTCACCTGTATAACCAATTGAGTTCATCCTACTTTCAATGAACATATGCAGGGGCCTGCTATGAATGTGATGTGGGATAAGGCTACGAACAAATTGTACAAAAAAATCAGTGAAAGTGCCAATACTCATGTCCTGCTTTTAGTGAAAACAGTCAACACCAAACGTATTTTCGGTCAACATTTATCCTCCTCTTCCTATAGTTTTCAAGTTTATCTCAATATTTTAGATTTCACGTTAAATTCCCCACTAATATGAGATGAGCTCCCTTAACATAAGTTATTGCTCAATAAGAAGTAATTCCAGTTACTAATATTAGTGATTCTACAAGGTTGCTACTTAAGATTTAAAGTCTAGGAAAGAAAGCCATCCGAGGGAGTTTGGGCAACCACGTAACGTTTTTCTAATCTCTTGATTCCAAGTAGTAGTCGTGCAAATTTTAAAAGAAAAAACCATCTGATATAACATTCAGCAAGGATACAGAGAAGGTTGTGTTTACAAGTTTTGACTAGGGAATTTGTCTAACGATTCAACTATTCCCCGTAATGATCTCTGATATATACTTTTTGATATTGTAGTTACTGGTTAACAAGCAGAAGAAGAGGCACAAATTTAAAACTCTACCTTTCTCAGTATTAGTAATGGGTTCATGGTGATCCTTTATTGTGCAGACGGTGGAAAGATTGATTGAAACTGGAGACAGTGAGCATATTTTTTAGAAAGCAACCAATGGAGCAAGGAAGAGGGCAGTTTGGTATTTAGTGCAAGAAACAACTTTTATGTGTATCTGAAATTAGGTTATTTTCTTCCTCTGTGCATGCACATAATAAATATTGGAGACATTTGCTGAGATTTAGGAATGACATGACGCTTTCTGAGGCTTAGAGAAGAAACTCCTCCACACTGTAGGTTATAATAAAATACTGAATCTGAAGGTGTCAAACAAGATGGTGAACTAATGAATACTTCTGAAATTGGTAAGAGGTTCTTCCCTTTCCACTTTTTTTTTATCTCCTGGGCACAACTATTTTTGGTAATTAAGGCTTTTTATGTGTGTTCAGTCAAGGTGGTACTAATCGGGAAGAGATAGAAGAGTTTTAAAGCCAGTCGAAAAGTAACTTTGTCTATATATGTGTTCTTAAGAAACCTTGAACCGTTTGCATGGAGTGAACATTTTATTATATAAAGAGTGTTTTTGCACATCTATTATTAACCGTTCCCACTTTTTTATGCAAGTTTACTATACAGTTTTCTTTTAAGATTTGATCACTATGGTCCTCACATAGTTGTAACTAATCAAATCTATAATGACACCACTCCCAACACTAATAAAGGTTGCACAAAAAAGTGCATAAATAATATTATTATTAAAAAAACTATTTCTAACCAGGTCAAGCAATCTGAATACCATCAATAGATGTAGGAAAATAAGAGATGAGTAGGAAACAAAGAGTAGAGAAGTCTCAAGAAGAAAAAGAAGAGAGAGAGTAAAGAAAAGAATTACGAAAAGGCAATATTCAAGTGAACTACTCATAAGAAAAAAAGGTCGCGAATACGTATCCTTTTAGTTCAACTCTAGAGCTCAAAAGTTTCATTGGAAGTAGAAGAAAATGCGAAGGATAATGTGAGATCTGAGTTGAGATTAGTGTCTTCTTCTACATGTCTCTGTGTTCTTAGAAGTTTTTAGATATTCTCTCCATGTAACTTATGTCAAAATCTAACATGTTAAATACTAATCGTTTATTAAATAATATTATTTCTCTCCATTCTTTTATAATCTCTTTTAATTATGAGTATCTAATAATTAATCTCAAATTATTCAATTTTGATACATTTTAGATTTTTTTGAAATAATACAAAAAACACCAATAAAACTGAGTATATTTTTATTAGGAAATTATATTTCATTACTGCAATAATTAGTCTGTGACATGTTATTAGTTGAGTTTACTGCTATCATACCAATTATGACTAATACTTTATCGCTTTGGGTAAACAGAATACATTCATATTTCTGAGTTAGTAGTGATTTTTGTGAATAGTAGTGCAACTTTTACATTTCTGTTCGAAACCTAAAACTAATATGTATTACATAATATATTATATAATACTGTATATATCAGTAAAATCATATCTTAAATTCATATTAATTGTAAAAAAAGTTAATACTATTTTTTGAAAATGGCCAACACAATTAAAAAATTGTAAAACAATGTAATTTATTTTTTAAACAATAGATTTACATTTAAAATTATATCCTTCACATATAAAACATATTCAAATTATGAATTATATTTAAAAGGTCAATTTTAAATTGTTTCGCGAAACAAGTATATATAATTGTAGCAAGTCAAAATAAATAATCCGTGCGAAGCGCGGAGAAAAACTCTAGTTTTACTTAACAATTTTTATTAAAGAATGTTCATTTAACCAAAAAAAATTTTCAGCCCCTTTAAACATCGATTAGTTTTTGTTTTGATAATACTATCTAAATGTAGATGAATCATATGATATAAATAAGTTTGGAATTGATCAAAACAGTGACATTTGGTGTTGTGTTATGTATTTTGATGTACAAATGTATCAATTGACCTTATATATGCAACGAATTGCATTATATAGTTCTTATATAACTAACTAACAATTGCATTTCAATAAATTGAAATATTTTGTATTTATATTACTAACTATTACTACAACAAAATTGAGTGAATTTTGATGATGATAAAATGATGATGTTATTTTGTATTTATAGAACTAACCATTAATACATCTATAAATTTGAGTGAATTTTAAATGTTTATATTATTCAATTAAAATCATTTCGAATAACATGTTGATGAGTTTTGTTGTAAATCAATATTAATGATGGTGTTAATGATGTCATTTCATATTGTGTAGATATTAATTTTATATTTTATCCAAAGTAAATACACATTGTTGGATCATTTGAAGTTTGAATTTAAATACTACAACCATTACATGTAATCATATTGATTTTGGTTGAAAATTATATAACGAATTATCTTCTAAACTATTAAAATTTTTGATAGGATATATCATAATTTTTTTATAGTTGATATTAAATTCAAACAAAAAGTTGATTATGATGTTGTGTTAGAGTTTATATTTTGAAAACAACTATGTATACAACTTATTACTATAAGAAAATATATATTGTTATGTCTGTTTATTTTAAAATTTAGTTATATAAAAATAAAATAATACATGATAAAAACTTACTAAGAAACATACATGAATTGTTATCATTTAACGAAGAAATCTAATGCTCATTAAATATATAGCTAAATTAACAATTAGGATTATTATGTTCATTTTAGATCACTTTTTAAATTTTAATATAGTTATAAACTGTATAGTTAATAAACGATTCATACACAAGCCCATATCTGATTATGTTGTGTTAGAATTCTAATTTAATAGAAAAGTTAAATGTTGATTGTACAATTTAAATATATAACATTTATGTTTGTTTAAATTCAGTAAAAACGCATTTATGTTTGTTGTGAACTTGTGAAGTTTTACAACATAAAAAATAAAAAATCAATACATGATAAAAAAATAGAGATAAAAAATATTAATGAAAACTTATAAGAGTTTTAATACAGAATGTCACTTTTGAGTTTTTTATTACACTTTGGGATACCTCCTACTACTATAGTAGTTTTTTTGTTATTATTTTACAGTCTTACCCCTAACGAAACCAAACGGAATCGTGTTCTCTTGTTTGTCTAGCTTCCTAATTTTCTCTTTTATTTTATTTCTTTAATTTTAAAATCAGTATTTTAATTTTACCCACAAATTTCTTCTTATATTTTTACTTTAAAGAATTAGAAAGAAAGAAAAAATTGACCAAATCTGAATGAGTCCGTCGGGATGACAATGCTAATTTAAGAATTTGAGAAGACAAGCCGGAGTAAGCAATGGAGAAAGATAAAGTTAATGTACTTCATATCCTCTTCGAAAACGGGGCAGTGGTGACTGGAAAATCAGCGAGTAAATGTCTAATAGAAAAAATGTCATAAATTTTATTTGTCTTTTGGATGAAATTAGTTAATGTATACAATATTTGTAAGTTTTAGAAGTACAAAGAAAAAGTTACATACAAAAAAAATCAATGGCGACTCCAAAAGAAAGTTGCAGAAAATGCTGAAAACCTTAAAATGAAATTGACGAGTTTATTATGAAGTTGGAACTCATTAAAAACATTAAAATTAAGCAAAACAGAGATAACGTGAATCTATCCTGGGACTATAAAGATTGAAGCCAAGCCCATAACTACTAGAGCACACACACTTAATTGAATGGCAAGTAAACATCATATTATAATAGTTTCATTTTAAAATACACATTACCTATATTCCTGATATTGTTATTTGAATATGTATACAAGTAGTATAAACTTTATTGGATTTAGTGAAAGAAACTTGGTTGTGAATAGATGTTTTGTTGTTATGTAATGTAATGTGTTGTACACTTTGGATGTTTTTGGTATTTTGCATGCACGTCTATGCTTTTATTCTTAAGTAAACAAATTGTAAATACTCTTATTTTTAAGTAAAAAAAATTTGTATTGCATTTAAGTTTTGATTGTATATATCGTGTTTGTGTATACGAAGACATTGGATGACTACGAGGATGTGTACATAATGTTAGTCTACACGTGCCAATGTGAGACTTGTGAAAAGGAGAAAATTACCTTGGAAGGTAAAAACTAGGGTCGACGAGCCATTTACCCACGAGAACTATCATATAGCATAAGATCCCCACCAAACTATGACCTAGTGTAAATCTCCATGATTTTAAATTTACAAACTTATTTCTCCCCGAATTAAAAATTTCGAATGTATTTCTCCCCGAGCCGATACTTCGAAACTTAATTACCCATAGACCATGATTTTAATTGGTTTATTATTAACCAAATGTTTAAAACGACTAACCCAAACCAAAATTAATTTCAAACAATTTTTATTAAAGAATATTTTTTTACGTTTATATTTTTGTGTTTTCTGAAATTTAAAAGAAAAAAAGTTACATCAAGATTTCATTTTTATAAATTTTAATAAAATCAAAATGAACAAATAAGATTGTTAAATTTGTTTTTTTTTGAAATTTGAAAGCAAAAATCAAATTTTGATAAAAATGTATGTCAAAAAATCTAATTCTGTTGAAAAATTTATTTGCGTCAAAATTCAAAAAAAAAACATAGATTTTGACATATATTTTTATCAAAATTTAATTTTTGCTTTCATATTTCAAGAAAAAATACAAAATTTTAATAAGCTTATTTGTTCATTGTAATTGTATTAAATTTTGTAAACATAAAATCTTGATGTAATTTTTTATTTTATTTTTTATTTTATTTTTTTGAATTAAAAAAAATGTATATTTTGAAATTTCAACAAGAAGATAAACAAGATTCTCTAATAAAATTGTTAAAATAAATTTTGGTTTGTTTTAGCCGGTTTAAACTATTTGGTTAATAATAAATCAATTAAAACCATCGTCTATGGGTAATTAAGTTTTAAAGTATCGGTTCATAGAGAAATAGATTCAAAATTACTAATTCGTGGAGAAATAAGTTTATAACTTTTAAATCGTGGAGATTTGCACTAAGTCATAGTTTGGTGGGTATCTGATGCTATATGGTAGTTTTCGTGGAAAAATAGCTCGTCGACCCTAAAAACTGGGAATGCATAGTTCATGTGAATAGGGTTTCCTCGTGAATGGAGCTTATGTTAGATCTTCATACAACATGGGTTGATATTATTTTTCTTACATTGTTAATGTTATATTATGCATACATGTGTACAATGGTTGTTGTGTACACAATTTTATTAGTGTACACATATACAAAATTATATATATTGGTGTATACATATCCAAATGTACTTTCAAACAAAATTGTAGAGTAAATTTATGATTCAAGTGGTTCATCTTCCAAGTGTGCATACTTGAGACCATTACCAACAAAGAAACATATTCATATATACATTCACTTCCATACAAACATATTCCTTTCTGATAAATGTGCAGACTTCATACCACTAAAACAAAGAAAAAAGCAGTCAAGTTTGATTTCAGAGAAACACATTATATAAAAAAGGAAAAAGAGCCTTTCCTCCATAAACTAGCCTGCAGCCGAAACCAGTTTGAATTTTTGCCTAACATCAAACAATAAAGGAATCTGCTTTGCAATTGAAACATGAATCATAATCTCAGATCAAAACAGATGCTGAATCTCATCAATAAAAGACTAAGATCCGAGGGTTTAAATAAAGGCCATAACTTTAAATAAAGGTAGGAATACAAGTTATCTGTTTTGATTAATCTGCTTTAACTCAATTTCAATGGTGTTAATTAGGGGTGAGCAAAAAACTTGAACCAAAATATTTTATTTCAATGGTATTAATTAGAATGGCCTTACAGTTTTGATTAGTAAGAATCAAACATTAGTTTAACATTTTATCAATTCATAAATTTTAAACTAACTAAATAAGAATGAAGCCGGTAGATGATAAACAAATAGTAAAAAAACTAATAAAAATATTCCACCGTTATAAAATCCTCAGAATTTCTTCACAAACTAAATTAGGACATAACAAAAAAAATACTATAAATAAATAATCTAATATACAATTCTAGAAAAATTGTGTATAGTATGTGGAACATATTTGTTTTGTGCTAGTAACTGCGTAAGTTTTATGTTCAGATAGATTTCATAGAGCTGAATTTTCTTAAGGATAATTCTTAAAATATTTTAGAAATTATCTATTTTAATTTTACATTATTAACATGTACTTTTAAAACATAATTCTATTTTAAATTTTATTTTTATTTTTAAATCAAAACATGATAGATATTTTATGGTTTCCTAGATATTTTTATTAGTTAATAGTGATAAATAATTTTACCTATTGCTATATTATTCGTATAAAATTATTGAATTTAATTAACACAAAAATAATATATTTATATTAAAATTTTGTATGTTTTTAATATACATAAAATATAAATATAAATATTTTATAAAAAGAGGGATTTTATTTTCAACAATGTTTTATTTTGAATTAGAACATTCATTTCAAACATGTTTGATTATCTTTGTATCAACAAAATATTAAACCTTTTTATCAAACTTGATAAATAATTTAGTTCATAAACCAATAACAAAAATATAAATAGTTTGTTTAAAAATACATATAATAGTTCTATATTTATATGAAATTGTTGACTAGATTTCTAAACATTTTATTTTAATTTATTTAAATTAAAAATTACGTGATAACGAAATATCTTACTTATCTTTTTATAAAATTCGTACTGAATAAGATAATAGCCACAGACAACTAAATTTGAGATTCACAAACCTTTCTGCTTTTGTCTTGGCCAAGGAAGCCATGTTAGTAAAACTTCTTTTCTCACATATTTATAAGGCTTACATATAAATGTGAATAACAATCATTTTTTTTTGCAAAATTTGTTTCTCTGTTTTACATTATCTTATATGGTTAGCATGTTTAGTTGAGAAAAATGATGATGAAAGGTTCATTAACGCCGACGAAAGATGAATTTTTTACATCAAGAGACACTTTACCACTTTTTCATTACACCTAAGGTCACATTGCATTTTTAAGACATCTTTTCATAGGATCTAAAAAAATAATAAACGAATTTACATTTTAATGAGATGAAATAGAAGAAAGAGAGTGTGTGTTTTCATAATTATTTAGTTTACTTCTTAATATTTTATTTTTATTATTTTTAAATTAAAGATACATATAAAAAGTTTTTGATATAATAAATTATATTTTTTAATTCTTTATAATTTGATATTCACTTTGATATGTTTTTTTTGTTATATTTTTAAAATATTTACATGTACACGTATCAAATGCTAGTGTTATGGATGAATGATATGTGTATGTTTAAAAAACATGGATGACTATATATAGACATATAAGCATGGAGAGGTACATGTAGATGAGTGTTTAGTTTTTTCTGTGTGTGTTTTATGTTTCGTAGTTTAATTCATATTTCATAGTTTAAAAATAATCTATGTTTATGTTTTTTATGTTTCATAGTTTAGAAAAGTCAATGTTTTACATATTCAAATTGTTAAAGCAATCAAAAGATTGAGAATCTTATATATAATTTATTGTGACATTTATTGTGTTTTATATATTTTACAATTTGAAATAAAATTAAATAAAAAACTATAATAAAAAGTAATAACATCAAATATAAAATAACAAAAAAATTAACTATACCCAAAAAAATCAATGTGTAAAAATTGACTAAATAAACACAATACATTATGCTTGTTCTGATCAAGTTATTTGCTTTGAGCTTTAGCTGATCACATGAGATAAATTTAAGATTCTGAAAAAAATTTTAAATGAGTGAATCTATGAATAAATGTAGAGGAGATTAGACATGTGATGGGTTTAATGTGGATGGTAGAAATTGTGTAGTTGAATATATATATATATATATATATATATATATATATATATATATATATATATATATATATTATGATATACATCTGAAAACTGCATATATTGTTATCAAATAATGTTTCACCCATCCACACGCATCACATTTCTACACATCACTTGTCCACGCATCAGCTTTCCACACATTACTCATCAACGCATCACCCATTAAACTGTCCATAAATCTCTCGCACACGCATCATCAATCCACACACCACTCATACACGCTTTATCCATTAAAGACAAAATTATCCACAATCTATCTCTTCCCAACAACAAAATGATTCATATGTAAAAAGTAACTTTTAATGTAAAGAAAAGTCAAAAAGTGGTTTAGAGTGTAATCAACTCCAAACAAATGTAAATACATGAGTTCTAATTTGCAAAGGTGTCTGGGAACTTGTAGTTGAATGGTAAAGGAATAAGTGTTGAATGTTGATATGTTCGATCATCTATTACACGAAATTAAGTTATATTGTTTCTTAACATTCACATAGATATTAGCATCTGCTTTCGGCTCATTAAATATCCGAAAATATAATCTATCTATGGGATTAGTTCGAGTCTTTTGTAGAGTTGGAATACCTTAAATTAACAAAAAAAAAGTATGCAAATTTTTGTTTTGGCAAAATTACTTACGCAAATTTGTAGTATTGTCATAAATCATAATGTGGGGAAAGAAATGATTTTATCTTGATATTTAAGAGAGACCGTCATGTGGTAGCTAGGCAGGATGAGACCCACCTTCCCATGAGGGAACTCCATAATCATTCAGTTCCGTTACTCCTCTCTTAATCGTCGGTGATCTATCCATTTCATTTTGAAGACGTATCATCTTTAATTTGTTTCTAATTAACAAAAGATAAATAAGAATAGCATAAATTAATTATTACTTTGCAAAAATGCATATTATCAAAAATGTATTAATATTTGAGATTATAATTTAGTGATTATTATTTAGAGTTTAGTGTTAAAAGATTAAGGTTGAGTTTCTAAATTTTTTATAATTATTTAGAAAAATTAATTAAGTTTTTTTTTATCAAAAATTTAAGATATTTTTGAAAATAGTCATTCATTAAAGTGGTATCAAACTTAAGGTATAAATGAAATTCTCCCTTAATAAAAGATGTGTACTAGTTACAAATTAACAATTTATATATCTATATATAATATGTATTTATCTATATTTTAAGAATGACATTCTCTCAAATATTTTTTAAAAAACTTTTGTCACATAAATATCTTTTTTTTAAATGACCAAATATAATTTTTATTTTCAAATTTTAATATTTATTATTAATACTTCACTTCCAAAACCACCTCACAAATCTAAATTCTAAGTATATATTAATTAATCTAAGTGGTATAAATATATATTACATATTTTAATAAAATATATTTTTATTTATTAAAAATTATTTTTGTAACAAAAAATATTCAGAGGCATCTTAAAATATCTTTTTTTATAAGAATCTAGAAATAATATAAGAAAATAATTGTATCAGATCGGATCTACAATCCATATTTCTTCAAGGCATGTCGTCCTGATTTGACATGTGGGGCTGTTCATGTGCTTGATAGTTTAGTGTTCCTCTTAACTACTCGACACAATCATATTATGAGACTACCTTCGTATTAATCATCTGAAATTGGTACAAATTTTTTTTTGTAGTGTTGTTTAGGAACTAAGAAGTCTCTTAACTAAAAATTATAGGTATCCACGTAGCAGAAGTTCGTAAGGGTTTTTTAAATTTGTTAAGGTCTCTTTATAATCGATTATCAAAACATGGTTACATGATCGATTGTCAAAACGTAGTATAATCACGATTTCTGACCTCTATAAAAATAACAATTGTCAATCAACATGATATCCAATATCAACTCATTAAACAAACAAATAATCTAGTTTTAATACAAACCAATGCAGTAGAATCTTCTTACACTAAAACAGTAATTTATTTAATTTAAACTATATTCAAAATACAAATCTCAAATTATTCGTTAAATATATGTATAAAACATCCAATTTTTTTCTAAGATCCACTAAAATCACCATAAATCTAATATAAATTAAACTAGAAAAATTACTCCTTATAAATTAAAAAAAAAACAAAAAAAACAATTTTAAATATAAATGAACTATATATTATAATATAATCTATAATATATGGAATAAACTATGAGAATCCAAAGCCTAAGAAAATTTTAGTCCTAGTTAAGATACACAAATACTTAATCTATAAAAATGCATCAGCTACATCATAAATTTATTTTGATCATGAAAATATTTTCATATTTTATATCAAATATAGAGAATAGTCCAGATTTTAATGATGTTAAACTAAAACCTTTAATCATAGAAACTAAATTTGAAATTTACCAAGAAAAATTTAAATCATGAATCATAAAATCAATCATAAACCTTAAATCTTTAGCTGTGAAATCTAAACAGAATAGTATATTTTTATTTTAAAAGATTCATCCTTAATTTTAAATAATTTTTTCCTAATTTTCAAATTATTAACTAGGTCAGTAAATACTATAACTAACTTGTTTATGAAAGATAAAGTAAAAATAAATTTTAAAACTTTCCAGCTAAATATCTATATTTCTTAGATTTTTATTTTAGTATAATTATCACTTATACGTATTTTAGAGGTTCGAGCAGCTAGAAAGCTTGTGTTCAAAAATTATTGAACCTACAACATTGCTAAAAAATCTCAACAACAAAAGAAATATGAGCCCTATACATAATATATTACAGAAACTATGTTCAATAAAAATAATTGTTTCTCATATAAGAATTTAAGGAATAGTTTAAGATATACCTAAAAAAATTTTGTCACCAAAATAGCTTTTAAAGAGAAAATGACTAAAATAGAATTTATTAAAAAGTATAAATATATATTTATATTCATTGAGTTAACTAATCTAGACTTAGGGTTTAGGGGTGAAATTTTGGAGGTGATGTTTAATTTTTTTTTTTTAAAAAAATATTAAGATTTTTCAAAAAAAAATTTGATCATTTTTTATTTGAAATCTATTTTTGTAACAAAAACTTTAAAAATGTTTATTTAAGAGATTTGTCATAAGAATTTTATAAAAATTGTATGCTTAATATAGAGTTTGAATTGAACTCCAATTAATATTTGTGCCCATTACAAGGGTGGAAAAGCACAGAAGTTATTTCATTTCTTTTTTGTTGGTCAGAAGTTTTTTTTGAACTGGTCAGAAGTTGTTTAATTTCACCAAAAAAAATTGGTCTACAAATTTCATTAAAGTGAAGAGAAAAAAAAAAGTGAGTAAATTCAATTTACCAAAAAAAGAAGAAGATACACTGAAAGCTGTATATGCATGACCGCATATTAATTCTTCTCTCTCGCTCTCTCTCTCTCTCTCTCTCTCTCTCTTTCAGTTCAGTTCTGTAATCCCTAAATCCCCAAATTCGGACAACTTTAGATTCTCTCTCTCTCCTTGGGCTCGCGCTTGTGGAATGCGTTCTGTGTAGTCACCTGTATCTGAAGGTTCGTGGGTCTCTCTCACTTTCCCTTTTCTCTCCTGCATTCTTCTTCTTCTTCTTCAGGTGAATATTTCTCTTTTATGTTCTGTTTTCTGAAACATTGAGACAAATGTTTAATGCAAGAAAGGTTGTTCCTTTATTTTGTTCTTGTGTTTAAATTGAGAAAAAAAATAAACAGATGACTTTTCCCTTTGGTTTCTCTGATTATCTTCTGTCCCCGAAATGGGTTTACGGAATAAATTAAATTAAATGATAAAGTTTTCATCTTTGTGCTTAAAATTGAATTTGCCATTTATATATATATTCTGAAGGAAACTGCTTTCTTGCTGCCTAATTTGAGTCAAACCATGTTGACTGTGTGCTTAAACTCAATTTGTGAAATGGAAAATAGAATTTGTAAAAAAATGTTCTTATTAGTCAAGAATTATTCACATTTATATTGAATTGAAAGCTGAAACCTTTTTTTTATATCTATGAAAATGATAGTTTGTGAATTTGGTTTGTTTTTTTGAGCTAAGCACTCTCTTACATTGGCTTATGATGTTGTATGGTTTTTTGGGGGGGGGACAGTGGGTGGACAAATGAATAACGGTTCGTGGTTACCTGAAGAGGACTTTAAGGGTCTCACGGATAACTTCTTTGATGATTTTATCAATCATCTCGATTTCCCTCCTGAGGACATCGAAACCACCAATGAAGAGGGAGACTGGGGTGCCGATTTTAAGAACCTCATACCTCCACCACCCCATGTTCTCACAAGTTTGTCCTCTGAGTTCACTCGTGGTGGCACCACTAGCAATGGACAACGTGTGGGAGCCCAGAAGAAGCCTGTGCCCACTTTGGTGAGTTCTCTTGTCTTCATAACCACCCCTGTGTATGTATATTTATGCATGTCTCTTTATAGTTTATAACTCCCATTTGCATTATGTTTAGATATTGTTTTATATACATCATTTATGCATTATATTCGATAGATTAGTTATTCATTCGAAAATCATCATTCTTTTGGATTCATGATTCCGCAGCTTTTACTGTATTATGCTAGAAATGTGTGTAAATGTCATATAATCACTGCTCACATACATTATTTATGCATATTTTATATGGAGATAGACTATGTATAATCGTTGTGAATTTTTTATGCATCATCTGTACCTTTTATGAATAAATTACACAACTAAAACGAGCATTTGTAGGAGGAAATGATTCTTCGTATTCAATAGGGTAGTTTTGTTTACCGCTTTAGGCTATAAGGATGCGTGCAAAAACGTACATGTTACTTTTGTAGATTATCCATAGCCAAATGCACATTTGCTAGAGGAATGTAGTAATAGCGTAATGCTTTTATTGGGGTGTGAAGCACAATATAATATTATCTTACCCAGTTAGGAAAACACCTGGAAATGAATCCTCGTTGTGGGGCAGCAGAGAGTGTATATGTTAAGTCTCTGTCTCTGAACGTATATGAGTAAAGGGTTGTGCAGTGTCTTTGGTCCTAATGTCTTTAGTCAAATGTCCATGGATAAGAGTAGTTGCAAGCTCAGCGCCTGGTGTGTATATATAGGATGTGGTGAGAAAGTTAAGTTACTATGGCTGGTTTAGTGTTCTGTATTTGTTCTTAGGGATAAAGGAGAAGTCATTCTTTGAATCTTTTAGTCAGAATATATATCATTTTAAGTTTGCTTTTTTGTTTCAAAATAAGTGTCATTCTACAATTCCAATGTAATTTTTATACATTAAATTCATCTTTTACCCTTTTGAATAATCAATAGATTTATATTTAAATCATTTTCAATTAATTAGTCATGCATTAGATAAGAGTAGATTTGTCTATTATACAATGTTCTTAATCTCCGTGAAAAATATCAAAGTGACACTTATAATGAAACGGAGAGAGTATATATATATAGAACAAGAAGAATCAGGCATGGTTCATTGTCAATATGATATAGATATGTGTTGGATCTATTTGGAATCATGCTTGTGCTTGTTCTTCTGTGTACTTTTTATATGGCTCTACTGAGGTGAAGTATGGTTCTATCCATTCTCTAGAACTCTTCTATGTTCTATGAATGGTAGCATATCAGATCATGTCTTCATTATTAGCATGAATAATCTTTGTGTTTATGAATATGATTTTTTCACATTTTGGGTGCATTAAATATGTTTCTGAATCTATAGATTCATTGGCTTTGTCTTCATGTCTTGCAGAAGCAGTCAGGAGTCTCTTCCACCGTTGATACTTCCCTTCCTGATGTCAAAGTCTCAAAGCTGTTCCAGTCTTCAAGCCCAGTCTCAGTTCTCGAGAACGCAGCCAATGGTTCTGCCTCGTTGCAGAACCAAAACAGAGTTCATAGACTGGCCTTCCCAGTGAAAGGCATCAGAAGCAAGCGCAAACGCCTCACAATCCCGAGATTCATATCCCTCCACTCCTTCCTATCGGAAATGCTAGAGAAGAAGTTTGCAATGGATGATTCAGACTCTGAAGAAACTTACCTCTCCTCTGAGAATTCCTCCAAGAAGAGATGCAAGAAGAACAACAACGCTCACAGTCCAGAACCATTCAACGCAGATGGGACAGTCAGGAAGTGCACTCATTGTGAGACAACCAAGACCCCACAGTGGAGGGAAGGTCCCAGTGGGCCTAAGACACTATGCAATGCTTGTGGAGTCCGGTTCAGATCAGGCCGTCTTCTTCCAGAGTACCGTCCAGCTTCAAGCCCAACCTTCATCCCAACAGTGCATTCAAACTCTCACAGGAAGATCATAGAGATGAGAAGGAAAGAAGACGGCCAGTTTGAAACAGGAATGACCCGTGGCTTTAGATACCGAGGGTAGAGAGAGAGAGAGACTTTGTAACTTAAGCAGACCGAAGTGAGTTTAGTCTGTGAAAAAAACAAACAAAAACCAAAAACTATGAGAATCCCTAGAATGGGATAGCTCTCTGTAAGACTCTTGTGTTCTTGAAACTAGGGCTTAGTGTCTGTTTTTAAAAGAATCTGATGCAGAGAGTTTCTTTAGGGTTTGTAGTTGGAAAGTTTAGGATCTTAAAAGTGTTTGTTTGACTATGTTGTTTTTATATTTGGCTGACATCTGTTTTATCAGAGTAATGTAATGCCAGTTTTCTTTGTTAAGCTATTTCATAAGAAAACCATATTGTTATATTAACTTTTTTTAAAATGTCATCAGTACTCTTTCTCCTCCTCTTATACATTTATCACAACAAAGCTTACAGAAGAGACTCTGAACTTTTCTTTGAGCTGCAAGATGAGTCTTAATACCTCTTTCCAATGGCAAAATAAAACTGATACATTTTAAGAACCCTAGAACAAGTTACTTGTTATGCTACTACACTCACCAATAACCTTATTGGATTGGAGAACATGAATATTATTGATAAGAGGAACTCTTTTTATATGTACAGAGAATATACAAAATAAGGAAGCAAATATACGATAGTTACTAATGAGCAATTACAGGAATACTACAACCTATAATATCTACTTTCTATATGCTAATACACCCCCTCAAGATGGACCAGCAGAGGAGAGTCCAATCTTGATACAAAGGTCTTCAAAGCGTGGTCTTGGAAGTGGCTTAGTAAGGGCATCTGCTAATTGATCATGAGTAGAGACATGTGATACACGTACTACGCCATTCTGAACTTGATGTCGAACAAGTGATAATCGAGAGCAAGATGTTTCATGCGAGAGTAAAATACCGGGTTTGCGGCTAAGTATGTTGCTCCCATGTTATCACAATAGATTGCCGGTGTTTGTGTAATGGAGAGACCAAGTTCCTGCATCAGAGAAGTGATCCAACAGAGTTCTGCAGCAGTTGATGCAACTGATCGATATTCAGCTTCGGTTGACGATCTTGCTACACCAGTTTGCTTTTTAGAGGACCACGCCACTGGATGGCTGCCAAGATAGACTATATAAGCTCCAGTCGATGTGTAGTCATCCATGTTCCCAGCCCAATCAGCATCTGTAAAAGCATGTATTGCCGGGTTGTTTTTGCTGGAGAAGAAGATGCCGTGTGATCTTGTTCCAGAGAGGTAACGCAAGACTCTTTTAATTGCTGTCCAGTGATCTGTCGTAGGTTGGTGCATAAACTGTGACAGTTTATTGACTGCAAATGAGATATCTGGTCTGGTGAGAGACAAGTATTGCAGACTGCCTACGGCCATTCTATATTGGGTGGGATCGTCTAGGACTGAACCAGATTGAAGGGAAAGGGATGTGTTCGGACACATTGGTGTGGAGATAGGCTTGGCGTTGATCATCTGCATTCGCTGTAAGAGATCAGTGATGTACCTGTTTTGAGACAAATGTAAACCATTAGAAGATCGCATAACCTCAATCCCAAGAAAATATGCTAAAGGACCTAAGTCTTTAATTGAAAAGCGACGAGAGAGAGAATCGATAAACCCATTTATATGGGAGGTACTTCTGCCTGTGATGATTATATCATCAACGTATACCAGCATGTAGAGATGAACACCACTTTTATTGTAAATGAAGAGAGACGCATCAGCGAGAGAGTTTGTGAACCCGGACTGTAGGAGGAAGTTGCGAAGCTCATTGTACCATGCCCTGGGGGCTTGTTTGAGTCCGTATATGGCCTTGCGAAGCTTACACACGGCCTTGGGGTTATCTTGGTCAACAAATCCAGGGGGCTGTGCCATGAAAACTTCTTCCTCAAGGTGACCTTGAAGAAAGGCTGTGTTGACGTCTAGTTGTCGCAGTGGCCAATTTCTGTTGACGGCTGTACTTAGAACAATTCTGATCGTCGCTGGTTTGACAACCGGGCTGAAGGTGTCATGATAGTCAATGCCTGGTCGCTGTGTGAAACCCTTGGCCACCAAGCGAGCTTTGTACCAATCGATAGAGCCATCTGGTTTCCTCTTTATTGTAAAAATCCATCGGCATCCAACAACATTTGCAACATTCGTAGCATCGTAAGATACCATGTTCGCTCTTTAAGCTGTGAGTCCATCTCTTCACTCATAGTTTTTCCGCCAGTAAGAAGATTTGAGAGCTTCTGCTACAGACTTGGGAATAGTTGTCGGAGGACTGTCCACATAAGTATGGAGATTCAATTTTTGAACTGGTTTCCTCGGTCTTGTGCTTGTCCGTGTTGGAGCAGGAGGAGGAGGAGGTTGTGTGGATGATGTAGCTATTGGTTCTGGTTGTTGGTGTGCCGTAGTAGGGTCAGTATCATGATCCACCGGTTGCAGAGACGCAGTGGTAACCGGTTGATGTGAGGTTGGAGCTGTTGTTGATGATGGAGGAGGAGCTTCCACCGTGGAAGGTACCTGCAGATTAGATATAGGACTAATAACAGAGATAGGAGCATTAGAAACAGGTTGCATATCTGTATCATCAACTTGAGTAATAATAGAAGATGAAGTGTTGAAAGGAAAAACAGATTCATGGAAAATGACATGACGGGAAGTGTAAACTCGACCTGTAGCTCGATCTAAACACAAATAAGCACTTTGAGTGAGTGAATATCCTAAGAAGGCACAAGGTTTAGATCTATCATCAAGTTTGTGAGAAGCATACGGTTTAAGCCACGGAAAACATAAGCAACCAGAAATACGCAGTTTTTGAAAATTTGGTGTATGACCGTGCAATTTCTCAAAAGGAGTTTGAAAATCTAAGTGTTGAGCAGGCATTCGGTTGATTAAATAAACAGCAGTAACAAAAGCATAAGTCCAATAACCTTTAGGCATTGAGGCATGCGACATGAGAGCGAGGCCGGTTTCAACGATATGTCTATGACGACGCTCAGCAATACCATTGTGCTCAGGTGTATGTGGAGGACTTGTCATGTGAGATATACCCTGGGATGAAAGAAAAGCAGCAAGGCCCACATATTCACCCCCATTATCTGAGTAAAGTGTTCGAAGCTTATGTTGAAATCGGTTTTCAACTAAGCTTTTAAACTTGATGAATACATCATGGACCTGCGATTTGTGTTTTAAAGGATAAAGCCATGTGTATCTTGTGTATGATCTACAAAAAGAACATAATATTTGAAGCCATCTATAGAGTAAATCGGAGAAGACCACACATTAGAGAAAACAATATCTAAAGGATGAGAGGATTTTAGAGTTGAATAAGAGAAAGGTAACTTGTGCATTTTATTGATAGAGCAAGCTGAGCAAGGTTTAGCTAACAAAGCATTTGAAACAGTAGGTAAATTAAACTTAGAAATAATTTTTTGAAGAATCGGTAAAGCCGGATGACCTAAGCGAGAATGCCAATCAGTAAGAGTAGTTTTCACGCAAGAAGCAAAAGCAAGAGAAGGTGGCGATGAGTTGAGAGCTTTAGGCCATTCATAAGTGCCATGTTTAGGTGTTCCTTCCACCCGAAGGACCCCTGTTTGTAAGTCTCTCACCTGGAAATAAGTAGGAGTGAAAATAACAGCAACATCATTAGCTTTACACAACTGGAAAACCGATATCAAGTTTTTGTCTAGAGAGGGAACACACAAAATATTATTGATGAAAAATGGTTTAGTATAAGAGGGAAGAGAACTGGAACCAGAGTGTGATATCTGCAGTGCAGAACCATCGCCTAAGAGGACATCATCACCCCCATGGTATGGAGTGTGCATCGAGAGATTAGCCAAGTCAGACGTCATGTGGTGGGATGCCCCTGAGTCAAGGAGCCAAGTAGAGGAGTCTGACATCAATGCTGGATTTGCACGAGGTTGCCAAGACTGTTGTTGTTGCCATGGTGGAGGACCCGAGTTGGAAGAGGGCCCCTGTGATGCAGAGCTATTCCCTTTGACTATGCGGAACTCAGGACAATATCTCGCACTGTGTCCTTGTGTTCCACAGGCTTGACATCGATCAAGGTATGGTTTAGAAACGCGGTTGTTTTGATGATTGTAGTTGGTATGCGAGGTTTGATGTGAATACCGGTTCTGTTGTTGGTGTGGAGGACGAGAGTGATTACGTGGACGACTATCTGCAGCATGTGCCACAACTGGAGCAACAACAGTAGATTCAGTGCACAAGATCATTGCTTCGCGGTTTAAGAGTCTTTCATAGAGCTCGTTGAATGAGATGGGTTTGTCACGCCCATTGACTGCATCAATTTCTGCCTTGTAATCTTCACTGAGACCTCCCAAAATATTTTCAGTTAAATCCTCTGGATCCATCGGTTTGCCAAGTAGGGCAAGCTCATCAGCCTTAGACTTGATGCCACGCATGTACTCACTGATCGTCTTCGTACCTTTTGAACATTTGTTGATCTGGTTCTTCAGTTGGCGAATGTGACCTCTAGTAGGATTTCCAAATGTTTCAGCAAGAGTATCCCATACTTGTTTTGTTGTATTAGCAGTGGAGACAATAGTCTGAAGGGGTAGAGAGATAGCACCAATGATTGCGCTATACAACAATCTGTCTTGCCTTCTCCAAGGAGCATATGCTGGATTTGGAGCGATGACTCCATCCACTTGAATCGTTGGTGCAGGAACACCATCATCTGATCCATCAATGAATTGTTGTAGTTCATGTTCTTCGAGTAAGGCGCGAAATTGTCTTCCCCACATGAGATAATTCTGATGAGTGAGTTTTGTCACACTAGACATATTCACCGAGAGAAGTGTGGCTTGAGGGTCCTGTGTGTTGAACACAGACGTACGTTCAGCAGTAGAGTCAGAAGCCATTGTGTTGGAGTTGATTTGAGATTAAGAAAAAGAAAAGAAAAACAGGGACTAGACGACGTGAGAAGAAGAGAAGAAGAGATTAGGTTTAGAACCTTGGCTTTGATACCATATTGGATTGGAGAACATGAATATTATTGATAAGAGGAACTCTGTTTATATGTACAGAGAATATACAAAATAAGGAAGCAAATATACGATAGTTACTAATGAGCAATTAGAGGAATACTACAACCTATAATATCTACTTTCTATATGCTAATAAACCTTGTTTCTATGTCACATTTGGTGAGACTTTTATCAAACACATTTCTACTCCACAATTTTTAGAAGATTACAGTATTATATTTGATTAAGAGACACATTTTCTATAAAAACGTTGTTTTTTACAACTAACTCTATACTGTATATGAAATCTAGTTTCGTTAATAAACTGATTTCTTTGAGAAGTCGGTATCACCCATTGATTATAACTTTCATTGATTTAATTAAAATGATTATTTTAAAAAATCACAGATTGGAATCAGATTCTGAAGTTTTCCACAACTCTGGTTATTCCAAACATACACATTTACAGTTAAATTATGGTTATATTATAACCCTGAAATAAGAAAAAATATAATCAAGTTGGAATTTTTTTTTGGAAAATTAATACATCCTAAGCCAATTCTCAAAAAAAAAAATTAATACATAATGAGTTTGGACGAAAAAGTATATAAACAAAGAGCATAGAGTCTCGTTTAATATATCAAGCAAAATATATACTTGGGCTGTAAACTTGGGTTTGCAGTTTATAAACACTGACATATATGAGTTTCGGCCCAATCAAGGCAAGCAACAAAGCCCACCAACCGTACAAACGCATGAGGATCAACCAGAGACCAACAAAATCACAATCTGTTGCATAACAAATGAACAACTAACTAACGAAGGGAGGAGAAACGATCCTTTGATCCTAAGAAATCTTTCACAGTTGGACATCTGACTAGCCAACACGTGTTGGTTTCTCGTCGGTCAAGTTTCTCTATGCGAACCAATTTATTCGTGTTGTAAATTAATTAAGGTCAGTAAAATAATAAGGAAGAGTCCAAGAGAAATCTACTCTCTACATTCAAAATGATGTGTTTTTCTATAATTTTCATCCATATTAAAATTATACAAAATTTTGATTATAAGTATATTATTTTTATAATTAGCTATTTCTGATAATTTTTAGGTAAATTTTTTAAATAGATTTTTTTGAAGTTTTTATCACAAAATAGCACTAAAAATGATTAAAAATAGATATTTTTTATTTTGAAAATTTTAATATTTTAATATTTTTATTTAATTATAAACCTCACCTCCAAAACCCAACCCTATAACTATAAATCCTAAGTTTATATTAATTAACTCAATGGGTATAAATATATATTTACATTCTTTAATAAAATCTATTTTGATCATTTTTTTCTTTGATTGCTATTTTGGAGACAAAAAAATTTTAAATCTATTTTGATCTTTATTTCTACTTTTTAACTAATCAAAATTCAGTAAATATAACTAATGTCTTTGAAATTTACTATTATTACATGTACTAAAAATGTAAAATATTTTTAAAAAGTATATTTTTATAAAACATGGATTATTTTGAAATAGGAAAGTAGTATTTATAAATTAAAGGAAAACTTATATATATATATATATATATATATATATATATATATATATATATATATATATATATATATATATATATATATATATATATATATATATATATATATATATATATATATATGAAAAATGGAGACAGATGACAAATGAAACAGAAGGTGTCATCTGAATCTGAAGACATAACGACACAGATTCCTCAGACTCCGTTGTCTTCCTCTTCTTGTGGGTCCCTTTACCCCTCACTGATACACATCTCTTCTTTCTTTTGTACTCATCTATTTATTTATTTCTTTTCATTTTTTTTGTTAACGGACAAAAAACAAAATCATTTAAGAGTTGAGTGAAAATAAAAACATCAATTATTATGATCCAACTTATCTCCAATAATATTTTTTTGTTATCTACCATCGATTATTATGTTTTGTTATATACTTATCTCCAATAAAATAAAATTTCTTTGGTGAAATAAATCTCCAATCAAATGTTTTGTTATATACCGTCGATTATTGTTGATAGTTATTCGACTAATTCCATGTAATATTTATTATTTTTAGCTTACAATAAATGTACAAGAACTCATACTATTTTTTGGTATTAGCAACGAGTATCTTGTAATCGATATTTCAAACAAAAATATAATATATCGCACAGTTTTATACTCATTTCAATAGGAATTCACATCAATACCGGTTTGAATCACGGAACACTTTTAGTTAATGTTTAAATAATATTAAATTTTTCAATTTAATATTCCATATGTTTCGTAAAGTTACATATTTTAGAAAATGAATTTGCTTCATTTTTTTATATAATTTTAATTTTTTTATCAACTAATAATGATTAATTGCAACTTCAAAAATTTTAATTACATTTATTGTATTTTATTGAATTAAGATTATAAAAGGATAATCACAAAAAATTATGTATTTATAAATGAAATTTAATAATCTATATGTTTCAAAAAGATGTATATATTTTATAATTTTTACACTTATTAAAAAAACATATGAAGTTTTGAGAGAAATTGCTAATAATAGCATAAGTTAAGTACTACTTTTCAAAAATACACATTGTCAAAAATATATTAACATTGAGATTTACACTATAGTGATAATTGTTTATGGCTTAGTGTTAAAGGGGTGAAGTTGAGTTTCTAAATTGTTTATAAATATTTTAAAAAATTAATTAAGTCAATTTTCATCAAAAAGTTAAGGTATTTTTAAAAATAGTTATCCATTAGAAGTAAATTTGAAAAGTGGTAACAAACTTATGGTAGAAATGAAAATTTTCCAAATTTTGATATTAGTTTTTATAACTAATTATTCTCTATAATTTTTAACCACCAGTATTTCAATAACTACAATTATATTTTTTGAAGTTTATAATTTACCATTAATAATATACTAAAAATGTAAAAAAAATCTTGACCTAGTTAACCACTGCGCCATCTTGCTTGAGTTAACTTTTACTGTCTTAATATTCATCAAATCATAATTTCATCATAAAATCATATAAGATGTAGACAACAAAAAATAATTACAATCATATAGATGTTCCATTCTCTTATATAATCAGGGGTTAAGAATCTTTTTCATCATCATTGGCTGGAATATAATAAAAAAATAATAGTAAAATCAGAAGGGATGATGAGTTGACAAAATAAACAGAAAAGGATGTAAAGTTATATAAATGGAATCAGTTGGCCAATCATGTTTCAGCAAATAGGGTAACAGAGAAAGGACATAACGTGGGCGAGCAGCGATGATGATGCCACGTTTACATCAGATATGTGCCAGATCAGCAACTTTCATACTACAAAACAGACCCACTGTAATAAAGCGTTTTTGAAGTTAGTTGTCTCTAGCTGTCACGAGCGTAAGTTAACGAGTTGTTAAGTGTGTGATTTATATGCGCGTTTGGCTCAACATAGCCCCGCTATGTCCTTGTCCTCTGGCCCAAATACTTTTCATTTTGGCCCACTTTTATAAATAAGCCACAATTTTATTTATTTTATTTTTTCTCCCGACGTCATTAGTTCTTTTTCTCCCTTTATTCAATGTCCCAAAAGGCCAAAATACACTTTCGTCTTACAAAAAAAATTGGATTAAACTTTTCTTAACAATGACTCTTATTTAATCAAAGATTTTGGATGCTAACTTATTACAATTGATTAACTATATGCATCATATGCAATTATCATGAACAATGACTATAACTCAATTTTTCCGCAACGTATAAATTTTCAACTAATGATCCTACATATTTTTTTTGCAACATATAGATCTATTTCAGTATACAGTTTGTATGGCATTCAAAACCACAAAAGACCATTATATCTACATTATTTTTAAATATCCAATACATTTGTATTTATCTACTTGCATAAACTACATTTTTTAAAAAAAAAAATACCCCAATTTGGTGTAAAGGCCATTTAATCATTTAACCACTTGGTAATAAATATTATTTTTAAAGCTAAAATGTAATTATTTTTAACCATCTTAATTTAGATATGAGACGTGTTTATAATTTAAACTATTTTCACATAATTAATAAATATTTGGTAGACAAATAGATTTCATCAGTGTCTTGTCTATTTCTAAAATAAAAATTATAATCGGTCTGCCCACTTTTTATGTAATCAACCGTATAATATTATTTGGAACGAGAAAACTTTAGCATTTGGAAAAGTATATCCATCCAACTCAACATATTAACCAGCTACTGGACGCATGTATTGGGATCATCTCATATCTCTGAAATGGTTACCAAGATAAAAAAAAGAATATCTTATACTGGTATATATATATATATATATATATATATATGTACACTGTAATTTTTCTGGCCCTACTGAATTTAAAATCACTAATTTTGCAAAGTGAAATTAAATAACAAAAATAGCATTTTAAAAAACAGGTGGTCACACTATGCACATGCAGTTCATTTATCTTTTCCTATTCATGAAATAGTTTTAATTATATGATTTGATATGTCTCTTGTTTTCATTTGCATAAACATAAACAGCGAAAGTAAATCATTTACGGAAGGGTTTTCAATATCCCAGATTATTCAGTGGCCCTCGCAAACATTTACTTTGTTTCTTATAGAAGTTGTCGACCAAGGAAGGAGTTGAGAGATAAACTGGCAGGTAACATCCATTATCCATTCTCGAGTCGTTATGTGACTCATATCTGTCTCGAAAATTAGTATAAATAATTTCTTAATCAAATACTAATAATTATCATAATTTTACCACCCGCAGATAAAGGTTAAGGTTAGTCAAAATTAGTTTTTCTCAACGATATATACCTCATACTCGCATTATTTTGATATTATTCAGCTCACAGATAACTGTTTTAAATCCATTTAGTACATTGACATATTTACATATAATTGTATATATTGAGCCTTAGTTATGATATGTTTTTGAATTGCTTTGAATATATAAAAAACTTTGGAAGAAAGGAGTTAATGGTGGTTTAAGCAGTTGATGGTGAAACATCGAAAAGGACGTTTGGGTAGTTTGGTTTGGTTGTCTGAGCAGTGACGCTTCTGTTTGATCTGGAAGGTTTGGTGGACAGTGACGCAATAACTTAACTGCATCTTTCCTTTTGTCACATCTCATGTCTTTCAACTATCTCTCTCTACTACTACTCTACATATATATACTCTCTTCATATTTTCCTAAATAATGGATATAT
The DNA here is from genome assembly GCA_905132885.1 of Moricandia moricandioides. Taxonomy (NCBI): domain Eukaryota; kingdom Viridiplantae; phylum Streptophyta; class Magnoliopsida; order Brassicales; family Brassicaceae; genus Moricandia; species Moricandia moricandioides. The sequence continues at coordinate 33,973 of CAJHQQ010003000.1, forward strand.
TTAAGAGTTAATTTTGAAATAAAGACTACTAAGTAAGAACATAGTAATAAATAATCATTACTGATATTTTATCGTACTAAAAATGATAATCGATGATTTTATCGTTTGAACCTTGCTACTGAATATATCTATGTATATGCAGCTCAAAACATTACTGATATTTACAACTTTAAGATTTTAAATTAGTAGGTTATTCCTCAGAAATATAATTACATAATGAGATAGTATACAAGTTTATTTTAATCATTGAAACATTTTCCTATAAAGATTTTTGAATACTAGTAGATTGACAAATATTTCCGAATGCAAGCATTTATATCCTTATTTTAAGTGTACTTTTTGAATCCAGCAGGATTGTGGTAGTACAAATGCTTTGCAGGTTTACCTATAGGAGCCGAATATAATAAAATTTTTGTTTAGAAAATGTTCATATTTCGATAATCTATATATGTTTTGTGTGAGTAATTAGTAATAACCAAGTTTTAAGATTTATTGTTACTCAATGGGTCATTTAAACATATTCATGTATGATTCAACGTCTAGTTTTTTTTCTCGGAAGTGTACAAGTCAACCCGTTCGTTACTAAATTTCAATTTTATATACAAATCCGTCCATATATTTTCCGTTCATCAATTAATTCTACAACATTAGGTTAAAATTTACTTGTTAACGTCAAATTGTATGTGAAACTATTGGCACTGAGGAAGTATAATTAAGTTTTTGTCTGCAGAGACAAGTTGAGCACAAATCAAGAAAGCTAATTGCATAGTTTGGGAAGAAGACTTTAAGATTTTAACAAGAGGCAAAACCAAACAAAAGAGAGAGGCGAGTTTAAGATAGGATAGGACCATTCATAAATCATAATGTAAGACAACCCACCAACACATCATTTACTTACCATTCTAATTTTGTGTTGCTTCTTTTTGGCAATGTCATGTCCATTTATTAATTATATATGCATTTTATATGTATATATCAATGTAGGTAGTCGAGATAAGATGTAGAATATATGGCTGAAAAGCCTGAAATACACTAGAAAGACAAAGAAACTGTATGTTATGTCCATGATCTTATGTTTTTTTTTCAGAAGTCATGCATTAATTGATCCCTTTGTTTTCTTCCTCTCTCATGTCCATTTATTCTCTAGTATTAAATATTTTTGGTTTCTCGTTCCTTTTTCAACTTTGTTTGGTCACTCTTTGAAAACGAACTTACAAAATATTTATTAACATTTTATATTAGAACTTTTTATAATTTTCTCTAAATTAGTAAATACAAATCGACAAAAAGAGTTAGTTACTCCGTTTAATGTAAGGTCATAAGAAGTAAATAGTCCCCTCCATCTTATTTAGCTCGTTGTTTGAACAGAAACTGAAAAACTCTTGAACAAAAAAGAAAGATATTGAAAACTCATTAAAAAGATGGATCATTTCTCGAGTTGAATGGTGGATGTTTGAACAAAAAAAAAGAAACGTTAATAGTTCCATTATTTCAAATGTTTGAACTAAAGCTTAATTAAAAGTAAAAATATATAAAAAAAACAACTGAAAAGACAAAGCAGGTTTTACTTTTAACGTCTTACATTTGTATTTGCAAATTGGTAACATCTGTAGGAGCTGTAGCAACGAAAATTAAATCTAATCACATCAAAAAAAACCCTTTATTCAAAAAGAATTACATAAAAAAAATTGTTTGTTTAGAGTTATCAGTCTTGAATAGTTGTATTTTTTTGCTGAGTTTTTTTCTTGGAAGTAAAAGCTGTGTTTACAAAATATGAAAAATTGCTTTCATCAAATTTTGGTTCTCCTATATTATGTAAAAAAGGGAAATTACAATTCAAGCATAGGTTTGATACCACTTTGCAAATTTTTCTTTAATGAATGACAATTTTCCAAAATACATTTAGTTCATGATGAAAATAGATTAAATTATTTTTTTAAAAATATTTATAAAAAATTTAAAAACTCAACCTCACCTTCAACACTAAACCCAAACAATAATCACTAAAGTGTAAACCCAAATGTTAATATATTTTTGATTGAAAGTATTTTTGCAAAGTAGTATTTAACTTGTATTATTCTTCCTAATTTCTCGGTTAAAAAACTACAAATTTGCTACTGAAGTTATTTTAGTCAAAGTAATTATCTAATTAAAAGATTTAAATAATAAAAATCCTACAAAACAAACACCAAAAACTCAACAAACAAATCTATACATTGGCAGCTTTAGCTTTTCTCAAATAGATATTTTTTAAAGAAAGAGCCCTATATACTTTCAACTAAAACTAAATACAAAACTCAGGAGAAATACCAATTTTTAAAAATAAGATAAAACTACCTTTCTGGATTTTAGGAAACTAGTTGTAAGTTTTTAATAGATTAAAATCACAAAGATATGACTAAAGAGCCTTTGAACTAAAATATGAAGAAAAAAAATGTTTTGAGTGATACTTTTGTTGGTAAAAAGACAAATTTATGATGAACTGGGGTGTGACGTGTAAGGTCATCTTTGGTAGATGTAAGCCCGACAAAACAATCGGACGAGTACATTTAAAAAATCCATTTTAACAGCCGCGTAATAATCTTCGGGTCAACCCCTCCCACGTACGTTATATTCTAATTTATGACGTCATTAAGACAACTCGTAATAATTTTTTTAAATGATGTACTTATGGATCATAATAAACCAGTAAATTTCATTGTACTACTACTACCTCCGTTTTAGTTTAATTATCATTGTATCTCAAGAATGATTACCAAATTCAAAATAATTTAAAAACATAATACAAATTTAAACAATAATTTTATATTTTAAGCTATCAATTTTATATTTTAAAATAATATATAGTTTTTAGTGAAAAAATAATTATTTAATAAATAGTGATTTAAATATATCATAAAATAAAATATATTATAATATTAATCATCTGAAAATAAATATAAATATATTTTTTGGAAATAATTCTTTTTAAAAATATGAACTAATTAATAACATCAATTTAAGTATACAAGGTGTAACACTATTGATAAAACACCAAATTTAATAGGATAATATTATTTTTAAAGTTTCATTGGAAATAAAATTATACCAATTAAGTGTTTTTGAATCATTATAGTTAACCTTAGCATAATTAGTATATGATAAACAAATTTTTGTTAAAAGGACAAGAAAAACATATTATCCTAATATAACATTTCACTAATCATTTCCTGATATGATTTAATTTAATAATATATACTTTCAGTTTTAACATAAGTTAGGGTCCGACATGAGTTAAGCACAATTTTATTTCATTTTTATTTATTTATTTTAAACTTATATGAAAATATATTTTAAGCTTTAGAATTTTATCAATTTTGGAATGCAATATGAATTTGTGGTATGTATTTCATCTAATTATTTATGCATTGGGTTTAGGGATCAAAAATGTCTATGCTATATTTAATTTTTAAAATTTTGTAACATCGATTTTATGTGTATATGTTTTTATTTCACCACTTTTTCAGTTTGTGGTAAAACCAAGTTTAAAACTATATACAAAGATAGTTGGTATAATTTTATTTGGTCAAATATCTTATACATTTCTTTATTGTTTAATATTTTATACATAGTTTTATTATTCCGTTTGTATTTTCAGGACTTTGGTTGCTCACTCTCACATTATATGTACCAACTAATTGGTCTAGAAATCACATTGGCATGATATTTTTAAATGGTAAAAACTAAATTTAAGATCAGTGGTGTTTTCTGTAAGTAACACTAATTAAAATTTTCCTTTAAATTAATACTATATTTATAGATTATAATTAATTATTTTGATATTTAATCAACTTAGTAAAAATATTTAAAATAATGACCAATTATATTAGAAAAAATGGGAGAAGAAACATAGAATTAAAAAAAATCAAAACTAATTTCACAGAAATACATTTTAGAAACTACAAATAAGTTGATGACTGAAGAATTTGTATTCTCCGTAAAATAGTACAATATGTTTTAAAATGTGGTAGAAGTTAGAATGCAAGATATAATATGTGTGTTAGAAAAAGATATAATCTGTATTTTTTTTAAATATAAGAATGGTAAAAATGACATATTCTAATAGATCACAAAGCAAAGCAAGCTGTAGAGTTTGGTTGAAATAGATAAAAGTGATAATACATATGTGATAATCTGTCCCGCGGACCCAAGCTTACATCTCTACAGGGTACCGACTCTAATCCCTCACTTATAAACCATAAGCTCTTCCCATATATGTTATTGGTGCGTTTGGCGTTACTCGAACTCAAGACCTTACCCTTTAACAACTTTCTCACATGACAAGTTGTCACCAATTAAGTATATCAATTGGTGACAACTTGTCATGTGGGAGAGTTGTTAAAGAGTGAGGTTTTGGGTTCGAGTAACGCCAAGCGCACCAATAACCTACCGGTGGATGTGGATGCGTTTCTTCACACTATAAAAGATTATGGTCGGTGCACTGTAGAGTTGTGAGCCTAGATCCGCATGACATGTTATCATAACATATTTTACTAACTAGTAGGAGTAGGATGCGGAATTTGGGTAAAACACATGAATGTGGGGAGCGATGAGACCAGAAATTATATATCTTTTGAGAAAAACTGGTTTGAGGAATATTTGGATTGCGAGCAAATCTGGATTGACAATAGACGTTGAACATGGTAAAAGAGTCTAGATTTCATCGAGTGAACTTTGTTTTAATCAAATTGGTTTTCTAAATGACAATCTACCATATGTGGCAAGAGAAAAATTAGGCGACACGACATGCAATGAACATTTGCGGATCAGTTCCAGCATATCATACGCAAGACAATAGGGAATATGATCATATCTCTAAAATACAACCCTCAACACAAATATGCATGTTTACTACAAAGATGGTTTCAGATTACCCTATAGCCTTGATTTATAAATTATTTTCTTTCTTAACTTTTAACTCTACTGATCTTCTTACAACTGTGATTCTTTTGTAAATGTTGTTTTTATAACTCAATAAATTTGAAATTTCATCTAAAAAATAAAAAAGATTCTGTTTAACTTTCTAAAAATTGAAACAAATATTATGAACCAGTAATGCAAATACTTTTCTTTAATATTTCCTTATTTAAAATAGCATTTAGTTAATGTTACATACAAAAATGGGAAAAATTTGAAAAAAGTCATATTACTGAGTTTTTTGTTTACCAAAAACTCTTACAATAAATGACAACAAAAGGAACAACCATATATTTACTCCTTTACGCAAAAATATTAAATTAGTATTTTTGTTAAAAAAATTGAATATTTTAATAAGTAAAACAAGCAATTTTTTGGGAATTTAACCATTTATAGATCATTTTAATTAATATTAATTTTTATTTTTGCAATTAATGATAACTTAGAATAAAATGACATTTTAAAAACTTTCAAGCTCCCCATTTTCGTTCCCACTCATTAATTCGTGATTTCAAGTATTCTTCTCAAATTCAATTCCTCTAAGCTATTGATTTATTAAAGATAATAAAAATATTTTTATATCTTGTTTTCTTATCTCTCAAAATTGATTTTAAAATTATTATTTTTTGGTACCAAAAGAAGTATGATGATATTTTTTCAAGAACATTGAAAATTTTGAATTTTGATTTAAATTTCAAAGTTTTTACTTTTGGAATGAAATTATTATAGTGAACTCGTATTTGATTTAAATTTCATATGATCTTTTCAGACTTTTCAGAGATTTTCGAAAACATAACTTCAAAACATGAAATATTTTTTATTTCAAAATGAAAATTTCTGAATATTAGAAAAACAACTTGTTTTATTTTGAGAAATTTTCATCCATTATTCATTTTTAACTTCACTAAAGAGACACTTTTACAAATATATTCTTTCTTAAAAAATAAAAAAATTCTTAAATTAATTAGAATCCTAAATTATACATTCCAAAACTCTACTCATCCCTCAACTTTAAACCCCAAGTTTTAGATTAATTAATCATAGGGTTATAAATATGTTTTCTCTTTTTAAAATTAAGGGTGAAAGTGGTTAAGATAAACATGAAAATCGGTATTAGAAATGTGGTATTTTAGACAATTTTCCATTTATTTTTGGGAATTTTCATGTTTACCCTACTATTCGTACAATTATTCATCTTTACCTTCACAAAAGAGACATTTTCACAAATACTTTCTTTTTTAGAAAGTAAAAAAATTAACTACACTTTGATCCACGCAACCACACGGGTGTTATTTTATCTTAAAATATAATTTTATATATGATTGACATTTTAATCTTTTAATTTGATTATTCATATTATTTAAGATTCTTTTGGTAAAACTATTCTATTTTAAGATTTTAAGCTAATTATAATAATATGTTACATATAATGTTTGTCATCTGATGATGTTTATTACATGAACCAAATTTTATTTATTTTTAAATCTAATTATTTAATATCTTTGATTATATTTATACATCTATTTATTCAAAAATCAGTTTTATAGTTAAATAATATGATATCTATTTAAAAGTTATATGAAGAATTTTTTATATATACCAAATGTAGGATCAAATAACTCTGAAATAATTGATATATTTATTTTATAAATTAGTTTTCTATATTTTACAAAATATAAGAGTAGCATAAATTATTTAAGTTTATATATCACCGTTTATGTGAAAATTAATTTAGTGTACAAAGTATAATAGTAACATAAAATATTATTAAAAATATACCAATTCGTACTAAATGTTTAAAAAAAGCATTATAAACTATGTTACTTCATATTTAACTCTTTATTTGATCTACATTTATAATTTTTTATTTTGTTGAATTATATAATCTAAAAACTATATAAATGGAAAGATACGTTTTGTAATGATCTTTTAATTAAAAAAATGATTATATTTAAGCTAGAATTAAATAAAAAAAAATCACACATTAAAATTAGAAAACATATATTTAGGAATAAAATCAGAAAAAAAATCATTAAAGGTACTCTTAATTAGTTGTTAGAGAAAGAAAAACTAAAATAATTTTTTATGTAAATATTAAAAATTATTAAAACAATTATTTAAGAAATGGTCTAACTTTAAAAAATCACACATGAAGTGAGTTGTGACTTCTATTTTTAAATAAATTAAAATCCTAAATTACATGTTCCAAAACCCAAACCACCCTCAATTTAAAACCCTAAATCTTAGATTAATATCATAGGGTTATAACTGTTTTTTTCCTTTTTTAAGAAAATAAGGGTAAAAATAATTAAAGTAAACATAAAAATGGTATTAGGAATATATTATTTTAGACAATTTTTTTTACACTAATGGTAAGTCAGTTGTTATCAGTAAATAAACAAAAAAAAACTGACTAAAATAATACTCAAATTGGTCATGTCAATACACAATTTGTGTTTTCTTTTTTAAGAGTTTGTACATTTCTTGGCAAAAAAATAGTTTGATATTTTAATAACTGTTTTTCCTATAGCTAATAAATCTAAAATACGTTCATGTGTTTTGGTGTTTGGTGGTTGAGACTTGTAGTTTAGATGGCAGGATGTAAAATTGTATTTTTATAGGATTCGTATCTACTTTTTTTTTGAATTAATTGATTCGTATCTACTTGAAACAACCATACGTATATATGGCTAGTCGCAGATGGATCAAATGCTTAGTCAAATCTCCCCGAAACAATATGATTAAGCACAAATGTAGTAATAAAATAAGTTTTACTTTTACATATCTTCTATCATAATACAAAATGTTTTTTTTTCCTACTAACATTTCCTTTTTCTAGCAAAAAAAACATTTTCCTGTTTGTCTCATTTATTAAACTGAAGTTAGAGTTTATAAGATTATAGAATTGCATTTAGTTTTGGTAAGGGGTCAATTTTAAAAATAAAATAAATAAATAAATAAAAACAATGTATTTTTCTTAGGGGTACAATCTTAATTACTATTTACCTAGTCGTCTACCAATTATATCATTTAGTAAATTCGTTTTTCATATTTCAAGTCATCAACATATCTTATCTTTTTACCCTAGTGCAGCAGTATGAACTATTCACTTTACCATGGGTGAAAAATGAAAAGAGATGGGTAAAGAGGATAGGAAAAATGGTCTAACCATGGTTAGGTTTGATAACCAGTCATTAAATGGTTTCTGATTTCTAGAGTAAGATTAGTTTCTAATTAGTACCGAGCAAATGAAACAAACAAGTTAGTTGCAGGTTTCTTTCAAACATTTTTTGGGTATATTCGAATTTAACATTTTATATTAAAATAAAATATAAAAATACAGTTTAAAAGTATGTGTTGAGATAATCTCTCGGGTTGTTTGGTTCTTGTTCTGTATACATCATGAGTAGGGAGAGAAAATAAATAAATAAATAATTTTTTTTAAAGGAGTGTGTTTATTATTTATTGTGGTCTTGTCCGTACCTGATTATTGCTCCTCTGTGATCTGATCGGCCATTAAAGCACTATGATACCTCTTTTGAAGTGAAAAAAAAAACACAAGCTTTGCTGTTTCTCTTTCTTTCTCTTTCACTTCACTTTCTCTTCTGTCTCTCTCGCTTCTTCTTCTTCTTCTTCTATGCGCAAGTGAGAACACTTTGATGTTCATGTCTTGAAGAAAGCTTTAATATTCTTGTCTGAAAAGGAACACCAAACAACTGAATCTTTCTATCAGTAAGGACAAAAAAAAATATTGGGATTATCATTTATAATTTTATTTCTTCGTCTTCTTCTTCTTCTTCCCTTAAAGAAAACTGAATTTTGATTATTATTATTTTTTTCTTAAAAAGCAAAAAAAAATGGAGCAAGAGAGAAGCTTGGATCCACAGCTATGGCATGCTTGTGCAGGATCAATGGTTCAAATCCCTTCACTCAATTCAACCGTCTTCTACTTCGCTCAAGGCCACGCCGAACACGCTCACGCGCCTCCTGATTTCCACGCGCCGCGCGTCCCTCCTCTAATCCTCTGCCGTGTTGCCTCTGTTAAGTTCCTCGCCGACGCTGAAACCGACGAAGTCTACTCCAAAATTACGCTTTTACCCCTCCCGGGCAACGACCTCGATCTCGAAAACGACGCCGTTCTCGGTCTCGCTCCGTCTCCCGACGTTAACGGTAACGAGAAACCCGCGTCCTTCGCCAAAACGCTGACGCAGTCCGACGCCAACAACGGCGGCGGTTTCTCCGTGCCGCGTTACTGCGCCGAGACAATTTTCCCGCGGCTTGATTACGCGGCGGAGCCTCCGGTGCAGACCGTGATCGCCAAAGATATCCACGGCGAGACTTGGAAGTTCCGACACATCTACAGAGGAACGCCTCGCCGTCATCTTTTAACCACCGGCTGGAGCACTTTCGTCAACCAGAAGAAGCTTATCGCCGGAGACTCGATCGTCTTCCTCCGCTCCGAAACCGGCGACCTCTGCGTCGGAATCCGTCGCGCCAAGCGCGGGGGTATCGGATCTAACGGCTTAGGATCCGACAACAACAGCAACAACATCCCGTACCCCGGATTCTCAGGCTTCCTCCGCGACGACGAGATAACAACATCGAAGCTAATGATGATGAAACGCAACGCAACTGGCGGCGGCGGCGGGAACGCTAACGATGTAAACGCGCCTGGGGGTAGAGTAAGGGTGGAGGCGGTTGCGGAAGCGGTGGCGCGTGCGGCGTGTGGACAAGCGTTCGAAGTAGTTTATTACCCGCGAGCGAGCACGCCGGAGTTTTGCGTGAAAGCTTCGGACGTGAGATCAGCAATGAGGATAAGATGGTGCAGCGGCATGCGTTTCAAAATGGCGTTTGAGACGGAGGACTCGTCGAGAATCAGTTGGTTCATGGGTACTGTCTCCGCCGTTCAAGTCGCTGATCCAATCCGTTGGCCTAATTCTCCATGGCGTCTCCTTCAGGTAAATCAAAAAAAACAAAAACAAAAGTCTGTTTCTTTTATTACAATATCTCAAAACGTTTGTATGGTTAATATTGTAATAGGTAGCTTGGGACGAACCGGACTTGTTGCAAAACGTGAAACGGGTTAGCCCGTGGTTAGTCGAATTGGTATCGAACATGCCAGCGATTCATCTCTCTCCTTTCTCTCCGAGAAAGAAGCTGAGGATTCCTCAGCCGTTCGATTTCCCTTTCGACGGTACCAAGTTTCCTATGTTCTCCCCTGGATTCGCCGCCGGTAACAACGGCGAATCCATGTGTTATTTGTCAAACGACAACAACAACAACAATGCTCCTGCAGGAATACAGGGAGCCAGGCAAGCTCAACAACTCTTCGGATCATCATCTCCGTCTTTGTTGTCTGATCTCAATCTCAATACTTATCACTCCAGTAACAAATTACAACAGTCTTCTTCTTCTCCGGCGATGTTTCTCTCCGGTTTTAACCCCAGGCATCATTACGATAACATTGTCGTGCCACGTCAGGCTCGGGATGGGGAGTTTAATAATAATAATAACAACATTTCGTGTTCTTTAACAATGGGGAATCCTGGTTTGGCTCAGGATAAGAAGAAATCGTCTGGTTCGGTTAAGACGCATCAGTTCTTGTTGTTCGGTCAACCTATTTTGACCGAACAACAAGTCATGAACCGGAAACGGGCTTTGGAAGAAGAGGCGGAAAAGGAGGAGGAGAAAGGTGGGTTAACATGGAACTACGGACTTGAGACGGGTCACTGTAAAGTTTTCATGGAATCTGAGGATGTTGGACGAACGCTCGATCTCTCGGTTATTGGCTCGTACCAAGAGTTGTACCGGAAATTGGCCGAGATGTTTGGTATAGAAGAGAGGTCCGATTTGTTGACCCATGTTGTGTACCGGGACGCAAATGGCGTTACCAAACGCATTGGAGACGAACCTTTCAGGTCTATAGAATTCGATAAACGGTTAGGTTTTCATTTTTAGATTTTTCAGACATTTGATTGAACTTTGTCTGTTTTAAAACGGCAGTGATTTCATGAGAGCAACGAAGCGACTAACGATCAAGATGGACATTTGTGGCGACAATGTGAGAAAGTAAGCCTATCTCTCATGCTTGTTTCTTTTGGGTTGTGTAAGTAGCGATTGGAATACCGATTTCGGTTTGGTTTTCGGTTTTGTGCAGGACTTGGATAACCGGGATCAGGAATGGCGAAAATGGTATAGACTCTTCTACTAAGACCGGTCAGCTTAGCATCTTCGCTTGAAGCATTGATTGAAGAAGCAGTGACATTTGTTTTGATCCTAGTTTTGTTTTTCTGTCTTTAAATTTGTTTTGATGTACTTTGGTTCTATGTGTGGAACAAACTATTTCCAAGATTTTTAAGTAATTCCTCAAATTGGTATTTGAATGTTATTTGTTTGGGTTGTGAGTTTTGTATATGTTAATGAAAGAACCTGCCATATTATTTGGGAAAACCTAACAAAAGCTACATGTATGTTTGAAGAGGAGACTATATTATGAGCAAAATGTGTGTAAAATGGCTAGCATTTTTCATATAAACTATTTTTTCGGTTAAATCGACATTTCATAGCTTGTTAAAATATTGATTCATGAAAAATGCTTTAAACTTTATAATTACATTTGCTATATCTAATTATATTGTTATATAAATGTATCCCTCATGAAAGTTTATTTTAATGGAACAACTTTTTTCTTGTTACCTAACTTGGTGCTACTATTAGCTATAAGTTACTGTTTCAAAAGCTTCCCTAAACTGTTGCATACAATTCTTTATTTGTTTTTAAAAAATTGTGGAGAGATCCAACCAAGGAATTTTCATTCAGATATTTCTTCTAATCCAACAAATTTTTTCTGCAAGAAAAAAGAATCTAATTAAACATAATACTCCCTCTGTTTATTAAAAAAAAATGTTTTTTTTAAATACATCAAAACATGAAACTTTGAAGATTTCTAAATATTTTGATGAATTAATAAGTATAAATTGTAATTTCGAAAAATTATGAATTCATATTACTATATACCCCAGCTAGTTTGAAATATTAGTATTTACTGTCCATCGGATCCACATGAATTTCATAATTAGGTCTCCCCTCACTCCATGTTTAATTAGTACAGAGGAAGATCCATTAAATATTTGGCTTAAGATGCCTTCAATTGTACTTAAAGTTAGTTGCTTTGAAAATTAACCACATATATTTAATTCAACATTGGTAAACAAACACACACACACACGTATGCTTATAGTAATACTATATCCTATATATAAATAAGTGCGCACAACAAGAAATTGATATTTGAAAATCGACAGAACAGTAAATGATTAAAACTATAATACAGTGTTTTGTGGGGGTAATATATGTTTTGCTCATGCGTTTCTTGGCATCTATTTACAAAAAAATATATATACAATTTTGTTACCAAATAGCCAAATCTCGATCTCTAATTAGAACCATAAGACTTATTTTGACCGTTATTTTACAGTTCAATTCGTTGAGACAACGTAAGAAAGTGCAAATGTTATAAAGATTTGTATAGGCTTAGGGATCTGAAATGCGGAAAACATGACAGCAAAAACTTGACTGTCCCAGCGAAGTTGTCGAAAAAAAGTCAAAGAAAAAGTCACGAGAGTTCGAAAAGTTAAAAAAAAACGAAAGACATACATTAGCCAATGGGTCCCGCACATGGCATTGTCTAGGTCCATCTCACGTGCGGTCCCATTTCTGCCGCCGTTTTGATGCTTGTGCCTTCTCTCTTTTTTAACCCTCCTTTTAACTAAATTTACATTTATTATAGTTTTTCACTTAATGACACATTTTCTCATTTGACCAAAAAAAATAAAAAATAAAAAAATGACACATTTTCTCACCAACTGCTATTGGCTGAGAGGTCTACGAGTTGTCAATAACGAAGATGATGTCAACGTGGTTAACTGGTTATTGACACACGGAATGAACTACAATGAATGGATTTGTGTAGAGATATCACAACCAGAATAATCGATGTATAACGCTTTGGAAAAGGTCTGAAAGCTAAATCCTTATATGTTGCTATATGATTGTGTATTTGCTATTAGCAAAAAAAAAATGTGTATTTGCTATTTGCAAATTAAGTTCGCCCAAAAAAGATTGGTTGAGTTATATCAAATGACTTTAGCTTTAAATTCTAGTTACAATCATATAAATTATCAATCATGTTTTGATAGTTTTGAAGATAAACTCAAAAGTTTTTTTAAATGATTGTAAAAATAATGTTTTTTAAAACAAAAAAATATTGTTATAAGAATAACTTTCTTTCATTTAATTTCTACATCTATATTAGATACAAGTTTATCAATTTTTATTCACAAATTAAATTTTATATTAGATACAAGTTTATCAATTTTTATTCACAAATTAAATTTTACAGTAAAATTTTTTACAGCTAAATTCGAACCAATCATCCCTGCGTATTTGCTATTTGCAAATTAAGTTTGCGCATGTCTTTCTAATAAAATACTAGGGCTTGGTTACTATTCAGTAGAGCAAGTTTTATAGTATGTTGGAGTGGTTCATCCTTGAAATTAGAGTTTTCTTTCTATAAATACATTTCTTCACATACTTATTTTAAAAATACACCCAAACTAAATATTTTTTAAAAATACACCATTTTATTGGACTTTTAAAATTAATTTTCTTCAGCAAAAAATCTTAATCTATTTTCTATATTATTATCCTAAAATACAACTAAAATCTGAACCCATTTTCCCGCCATTGACAATTCTCTAGCTAATTGAAATCAAATTGATCTTGCCGAAAATCGATGTGACTTTCATCTCCAAAGCTGTAATTGTTTTGGTTTATCATTCTTCCACCTCCTTTCCTTTATTGTGATTTATCAATTTTCAATGGATATGAAAAATTTGATAATTATCTCAAGCAAGATTTTACATTTGTTTCCTGATTTTGATAGAACTACACATCATCTTTTTCTTTGATCTCTTTCGACTTGTGTTTTTGTTTATTTTTTTTGATAGATTTTAATGTATTTTAGCTAAGAAATTAAGATAAATAGTATTATCCAATATAATTTCTTAATTCAATGTATATTTTTAGATTTTATAAAATATGATCCTAAAGGGACAAGTCTAAATGTTTAAAAGATAGCTAATTGCAATGAATTTCGGGAAAATGTTGTTTAGATCAACTTGAACTTTTATGTTTATGTATGTGGATCTAAATGATCAAATAATAAACGTAGAATGATAGTTATATTTGTATGTTGATGACTTGAGACAAGTAGATGAAATCATGAAATAGATAATCTTGATATAATTTTTAATTAATATTTTAATTAGATGTTTTTTTTTGAAAAGGCTTTCACTTTAATCAGATGTTTAACTCATATAGTAACTATTCCATCCAAAAGATGAATAATATGTGTCAATTGAGTATAAGGGATATGTTTTGTGAAAATAATATCACACTTTTGGAAATAAGTTAACTGTCATATTTTTTTTACTGATAAAATAATATTAATGTTTTGTTCTAAAACCAATTTTTCATCTTTAAATATCATGACATTAATTTTTATCATAATATCAAAATATTATTTTTATTGACGATCTATCTTATTAAAATTTTAAACTGAAATATCATATATAATTAACCTTTACATAATTCGTTATTTATGAAATATTCCATTGGAAATATTTGAACTTCTAAAATTTCATTAAAGATAATAACATCATATATAAATTTAACCAGTTTACTCATAACATCTTCTAATATCTTTATATTTTTTAAAAATAAATATTTCTTTTATTATAACAATATCTTAAAATAAATTAATACTTAAAATAATCAATGAAATTCATTTTTTTAAAATGTATTTAAATTAAAATTAATTATTTAGCAAAAAAAATGAAAGTAATATTAGTTGATCAATAAACAAAAATAAAAATTCTATGATATCTTATTTTTGAAAATTTTGGACTATCAAAAATAATTAAATTATCGTATGCATAAGTAAAATGTCATTTTTCATTTACAAAATGATCTACATACATAAACTAAAATTTTAAAATATATTTCTTTCGTTAAAAGTTTATAAAAACAACTGTATTTTTTAATATATGGGTGATAATCTAGTTTAAATTCTACCAAAAACTTAGTAACCACATTATTAATTTTGATAATGATATATTTTGGTAAAATAAATGTAACTTCAGGTCAGTTCGCATGCTATCACGATCGATTAAATTAAATTTTTTACTTTTTTTAAAACAAAATTTTGATGTTCATTCATGTGATTTTGTAACTTTTCTCTGATAAAATCATAATCTGACTTTGATTTGATGCATGTTCTCTAGATTATCCAGATAAGACCCCAATTTTGGTAGATTTATATGCATCGCATATAGGATAGGTGTGCCTCGTGATGAGTTAATTTTTCTAGTTCAGTACAATGAATTGGCGAAAGAATAAAGAAAAATTTAAAGAGCAATGACATTTGAAGAAGTCAAGTGGTCAAAACATATCTAGAGAATAGAGATGAAAAAGATGAAAAAATAGCAGAAAAGACAACAAAGGGCGAAGCTTTTCGAAACAAACAAAACAAGTTCCCTTATTTTGCTCTCTTATTTTTCAGTTCCAATCCGATTGCCGTGGGATCTGTTTTGTTTTTACTTACAATTCGTTGGGATAAACCAAAGCTCGATTTATTTATAACAAATGTTTTTGAAAAGTAATTACGTGTTTTGAGTAAAAAAAAGAAAAGTAATTACGTGTAAACAAAAGACTTATTCTTGGCCTTATCCATTTATTTAAAAGAAAATGACAAAACTGATATGCAGGTTTGAAACATATTTTAAAAAATTAAAAGAAACTTACAAACCCGTAGATTACCGTTTTGATGATGATTTGCTTCACTGCATAAAAACTAAAATTGTTCGAACATGAAAGCTCTTTTATCCTGCTGTTTGATTATTCGTCCATGTTTCGAATTGAATTTACTTTAGAAAATTACTATGGGTTTCAGTTTAATATAGTCATAATTATATATTTTGAAAAATAAAAATTTAAAACAATCTCTAAAGTTTCATTTATCTGAAAAATAACATAAAATATCTTTCTATTTGATACTATCTTTTTTGATAAATGAATTTATCTGACAAAACAGAATCTTTATCTATTAAGAAAATAGACTAATGTTGAGCATGTTTTTCTAAAGAATGATAGCACCAGTTTCTTTCTCTTTAAGAAGACAACAGCTTCAGATGTCTATACTAGGCTCCAACTACCAATTGTAGGTAGAAAGAAGAGGACATGTAAAGATACACCATGCAAGTTCTTCTTTTCTTTTGAGCTTCAATAGTTTTTTTCACCATCTATCTTTACTCCTATTGGAAAAATTTCAAGGTAGATTAAGTTATAGTGTTAACGGTGTAGTTTACGTAAACATAACACATGTTTCATGATTTGGATATGAAGCTGTATCTTAATGTTTTATTGTACTAACGAGATCATTTCATGATCGATGAGCTTGAAAATGTTGTAGAACAATAAAAAGGACAAAAAAAAAATGATATTGTAAACGTTAAGATCAATACCGAACGTGCAAACTATCTCCTCTCATCTTTCCCAGAAGTATTTTAATGTTTAGGTTAGAAATTTGTGGATTTTAGGTTTAAAATTAGAGACGGGGACATTATCATCCACTTCAATAATCATACTATTAATTATATTATCAAAAGAGTACATACTGGAAAAGTTAGTTAGGCAGATCTGATATTTGTTTATTTCACAATAAAAAATGTTAGAAGTTTGTTCAAAACTAGTTACATGTTTCACACACATTAAAACCATGATTAATGATTCATTAATTGGTTAAGGTCCCGATATATTAATATTTAATTTAAACTTTGAAAATTTAAACAATTGAATGAGTCAAAACTGTGGACACATAGGGTGGTGAACCAAGCAAACGCTGTTAATGACAAATGTTTGATTATATATTCAATTAACCTAAGTGTACACAGAAAGAAAGCACTCGCACAAGATCCAAGACCATTATCATATTAGTACGTATGAGAAAATAAAAACATTAGAGTCTCTGTCAATAACATCAAATTCACCACCAACTATTTAAATTAATCAGCATAGATGATTCGGTTGGTATCATCATGATCTATCTTGTGACATCTTTTATTATTCTCACACGCTAATAAGTGTGTGTATGCAATACTAATTCTTCTCTTTTTGACAACATGCAATAGTTATTGTTTGATCGGTTGCTACAAACAAGCATTTCAATTTCTATGATAAAAACTAGGAGGTCCAAATGAATATTGCACCTGTGGTTGTAATCTCTTATAACGAAATCATATATTCTCTGTATTTCATCAAAAATATCATTTTGATATTTTTACACAAATTAAGAAATGATTAGAATACATTTATATTTTAATAATTATAATTATTTAATTAATAACATAGTATGCGATAAATAAAATTATCTGTAAATTAATATATTTGTTAATCATAAAATAAATATAGTTTGCATTTTTAAGTGAATTTTTTTGCATAACAATAAAAATGACAAAACAACATATTTTACGAAAGATGAGGAATATTAAATTATATTAATAAATATATGACTTTAAACTTTAATATTTTAGCTTTAACTTTTAAAACTAAATAACAAATTTCAAGTTCATGAACAAAGCCAGGTTTGAATTTGAGAGGTTGCAAGTTATAAAAAATAGATAATTTACACATATTTATTTACAAAATGAACAGTTTTATAAACAAAATCGGTGCTGAATTAAAGGACTATAAACTGCATCTTTGGTCCCTTCAGATTTAGCTGACCATTTCATAGATCTTTGTTTAATAAAATAATTTTAAATTTTAGTTCTGTATATACAAGTAGTGTAATTATTGGTTTTAAAATAAAATCTTTTGTAGTATGTTCACGGTAGAAAGATAAGGTACTACTTTTAAAAAAAAAAATGAAAGAGAGAGAAATGTTTGATAACGTTGCAGAGACGTCGCGTTCGTGCGGTAGGTCCCACGCATGTGTTTTGTTTATTGTTTGTTCGGAGCGTCGAAACCGGTCTTTGTTAGATTAACATGTCAGTCAGCTAAGTGTAAGCGTCATGCCACAATGTACGGTCGATTCTTCTCATTCTCATTCATCTCTTTGATCCGCTTTAACCGGTTTAGTTTGGTCAAATGATATTTTCTAAAATTTAACTCTGATTTTATTATCCGGCTTAATCGAAGTATCGTCTCATGTGTAGTTTTTTTTTAAAAAATGTTGTAACATTTTTTTTATTACTACGAATGTAAATATCGTCTCACGAAAGTTGAAAGTTGAGGTTTGCAAAATGTTTTATATATGACCACTTTCTCAAAAAAAATGACCACTGAACTTATTTCTAAGACAAAAACATGGAAGCAAAGACGATCGATATTTTCTTTTAACCGTTCAATTTTGGAGCAAATATGATTAGAAATAGCGATACAAATTTATAAGATCCGAGCGAGAGATTGTGTTGAACCTAGGTTGGGCAAATAAATCAAATTTGAAAATCTAAACCGAATAAATTCAAACCGATCTGAACTCGACATAAATACCGAATATATCTTTTTCACAATATTTTGAGTTATAAATTTTATCCAAATCGAAACCCGAATCCAAATGGGTATCCACAAAACCGAAAATTTTAAAATCTCAAAAACGAACTTGTACTAAACCCGATCTCATTCCTTATATGTATCCTCAATACATTTAAATATTATTGAGTACCTAAATTAATTATATGTTACATGAATAATTAACTTAAATAATTAGTTTAATATATATTTTGGTATTTGGTCAATATTGAGGTTTTTATATTTTGATATTTGCATTTGAAATTCAGTTATGAATAAGTTTGCTTTTGAAGTGTAAATCATGTTGTCTTTTTTTTTAAAGTTTAAATAGTGTTTCTAAGGTCTATAGAGTTGTTCATTGTTAATATTTATTTGTTTACGCTTTATTATGTATAGTCATGGCAATTGCTGAGCTTGCCCGCGGGTCCGGCC